>CM060884.1:7392500-7600000 GCA_030762935.1 Hymenopus coronatus
CATATAATATATTTTAACATGTAAAGTTGCAGCATAGGAGTCTAATTCTACACACTTGAGGAATTAAATTTATAAACTTAATTATATATAATTGTTGCTGTTGTTGATGGTGGTGATGATTGTTCTAATCACCTGCAATCATGAACAATGTTAGATGCTACTATACACATAGAGACAGTAGCAATTTGTGAGTACGCATTTTGGATGTTTGGAAAATTTTAGATTTCAATATCTATGAAAGTGTGAAACAGCATCAGCTATGTAACAATTATAATTATGAACAACTGAGACAACTGCAGCCACTCCCAATAACAGCAAACAATAATAATAATGATTAGGACTTGGATTTTTAGGTAAATACATATTTTATTTGCATCCTAATATGAACTCTAAACTGAGTTTAATGATCTGGGTATGTACACTAGACCAAACAATTTAAGGTTTATTGCACATAAAAATGCATATTTTCTGATTTTTTTAAGTAAATAAATATTTTTGGTATATTCACATAAATTACACAAAAATCACATAAAGGAAAGTTTTTTAAAGTAATTTTCACATAATTTCATAAAAGCTGCAGCAGAATTATTTTTAACAAGTCACTATCCACTTCTGTAATGCTCAATTACACATGCCAGATGATGCAATTTGTTGTCAATTATTGTAAGAACTGATATGTCAACTATATTATCCCTTCAATTTGAAGAATGCATTCCTTATTTACATGAGCTTGCAAGATAAAAACGGGAATTCCTCCACTGCCATATGCTTGAAATAAATAAACACTATTATCGTTTCACAGCCCGGCAAATATATACACTGATACTTGTTAACTGTATAGTCATTTAGTCACTCATTTGTCATTTGTGGATCCGCAAAGTTTAGACAACCTTCTAGATGTGATGGGAAGTTATATTACGATTGTTTTGACTTCACAGTGGATTAAACATGCCCAGAATGGAAAGTAATGCAACAATATGCTGCTGAATTTAAAGATTCAGTTCTGATGGGAAAATTCTGAAATTATTGATGTGAATGTAAGTGACATTCCATGTAATAATTATTTCTTGTGATGTGGAGCTATCATTTTCGAAATTTAAGGCACTTCTTCGTCACAATCGTGAATCTTTCGGGATGGAAAATTTGAGGAAGCACGTGGTCATACTCTAAGTCTACAGTATTTGGTGATCTCTCCCACGAATGATGACTGGTGAGTACCATGTACATTTCTATTAGATCAACCATTTAGATCTTTAAAAACATGTTTTTAACATTTTTAGTGCATAAAAAATAAATATTTCCCATGTTTTTAATACCTAAAAATCCGAGCCCTAATAATGATCATCACAACAGCAGTGCATAAGCTGTAAGACAAAAGAAAGGGATGTTTGTTCTTTATAAAAGTAATTACGTACAGCATTTTAAGTCAAGAACAAGGTAATATGTGAGAGTAGGAGAAATTTCCACATGCACATTACCTGGTGGCACTGATGTAAAATTATATTGGTTTTAGGAAACGGCGCAAGAGAAGTGTGCATGAACAGAATGTATTTGACTCATAAAGTAATTATATTATCATACCAGCTGCACATTGGCAAAAGTTCCTTTAAATATGCTCAATATCACACTAGTGGCCCGATTATCAAGTTTCTTCAAGCTTATAGAGATTTAAACACTACAGATTTTAAATTACCATATATATCTTTTGTTTAATAGGAATAAATGAAGAAATAATAAATCTGCAGTGTCAAAAATTAGGAGTTCAAGCGATAAATAACTGAAAACTGGAGCTGGATCAATTCAAAAGGTCTAAACCATAAAGTTTAGCACTATAATTACTATTAGAGTAATTACTTGTTGATCTTAATTTGGTTTGATGTGAATGACAAAATTATGAAAAAAAGAGCAATAATTTTGTGATTGTCATTATAACAACATACTATGCCTATGTAAACAGTGTAAACATTGTTGGTCCACTTTTATTCTTCAGTGATTGCACTAAATACATTTAATGCCCTTTATTCAAACAAAATAGTTAAGTGCAGTTCTATTTTCTTCTTTACTTTCTATTAAAGCTTTAGCATGATCAAATTTTTATTTTTATAATTAATACATATAGTTGCATAAAGCAATATTTGGTGTAACCAGGCTTTACTATAAAATAATAGTAATGGATTCTAAAGAGTTAAGCCATAATTATGGAAAAATGTAAAAGTTGCACTTAGTAAGCTCTCATATGCTACATCCACTATGTGTGGCTCACATTTGGGAGCTCATGGGTTCAAATCCTGCATGGCAGTCAATCTGACAGAGGTATTTTTGGTTTGCCCATTTGCAGAAAATGCCTTGAGAGATTTTTCCCATGTCTTCATGTTCTGGAAATATTTTAGTAAATGCATCTTTGCCAAGTGTTAAAGAGTAAACTCATAACTACGTTAGAAGAAGTAATGAGTTGGCCTTGTTAACACTAACATCACTTAACGGTATTTCTAACTTGAACATGTTTCAGAAACGGCTTGTTCCCAGCTTCAGCATCTATCCAACTGGCTTGATCCATGGTTTGTTGAGGTAGGTAGAATGTCACTGTCTGTGGTGGCATCTTGTGGTTGTGAGATGAACTTTCATAGTGAATTTCCTGGCATCAAACCAAAGTTTAATGTATGTAATTTGTTTTTTTATGATTATCTTTTCCCATGTGCTGAGTTTGGCTGCATATCTGACTTGTGTTATCAGTTTTATATTTGGTGCGATTTCATGATTGGTAGACCAGAAATGATGGGCTATTGCAGATTAGTTAGTCTGCAGAAAAGTTATTCAAATAGAAAAGTGTATACACGCTACATTTGAAATTAACACATCATCTTGGATACACACTTTGGCAAAACATGCAAACAAAATTCTTACAAATTCATGAAAATGAAAGTACAAATGTTACGATTGAAATAAAAATGACAAATCTTACATAAAAAGTCTAAAAAATAAGTTGCACTTAACCCAAAATTGTCGATCTCCACTACCTCTATGATTTATCCTCCAAAACATTCATCAAAAAAGAGCTTTCCGGTCTAAGCAAAGGACTAAAACATATGTAGGATACACAATAATATAGAGGAAATAATAACAGACGTAGAAATAGCTACCAGTAACCTAAAAGAATAAGAAAAAAAAAATTGCCATACACAAAGAATGTGAAGTTACAATTGATATACAAAAAGTTACCAGAAACAACAAGTAATCAAGCAATCAATTCCCTTAAATCAAAACTAGTAGTATACACAAAGGCAAACAAAGGTATTCAAATGGTAATCCTAAATAAATAAAACTATAAATCCAAAGTAGAAAATATGCTGCAAAGCAATGAGTTTTCAGAAACCAAATGGATCCACTAAAATCTTGCATGAAAACCTACGAAAAAACTATAAAGGAAGTCCATGCATTTTCAGACACACAAAAAAGCAAAATTAAACCTTATCACCCAACACTAAAAATGGCGTGTTATTTATGGATGCTCTTCAATTACTGTGGTTCTCAGCGTCCCATTCTATATGAAAGACCACTTAATTTTGCTCAGAGGCCTCTCTATCAGACTTGAGGTTCTTTTACATGCCATAAATCTATGACACGGGACCAATGGCTTTACTTCCCTTCCGAAGGAAGCCATGCTAAGGATTTTTACACCCAAAAAAAATCTATTATCCTGCACTGGGTTTGAACCCGCGACCTTGGGTATATGAAGTTACGGAGGGCGACATCACCCAACACTACCTAGACTATATGCTCTACTGAAAATAGAAATGAGACCCATAATCAACAACTTAGATGCACCCACCTACAAGTCAGCAAAACATCTAGTACAGATATTTACATTGTTACCACTGTTTAGCCATCAAAAACTCATTACAACTAGTAGACAATATTTCCATTTTTACTTAAACACAGACGACAAATTGGTATTGTTTGACGTAACTTCACTTTTCCCAAGCATTCCTACAGATGAAGCAGAAAAACTTATAAAACTTGCACAGCTATGCATAAATCAAAAGTTCTTCACATTCAATGGAAAATTTTACCAGAAGACTTTTGGCCTAACTATGACAATCCATTTTCACCCTTCCTAGCCAATCTTTTTATGAGTTATTTTGAAATACAAATAACATCTTCCTTCCTGTACATTTTCAAATGTTGGTATAGATACGACAATAATTTTGCCATTGTTCTCCACACATTACTATAAGACACATTAAAACTGCTCAATCTTCAGAATAGAGCTGTAAAATTTACAACTGAAATAGAACTAAAAATAATTTGGGAACAACAAAACATATCGTTTTCCTTCTACAGAAAACAAGCCCAAATAGACAATTACATTAAAATTGAGTGACAATTGTACACCTCACAAGCATCTTATAAAACAGGCTGGTTAATATCCTGATGAGTAAAACAAAGCACAAAAGGAACATGACTCAGAATCAAAATGGCCACAAATAATGGATTCAGTAAACAGTTATAGACCAGAAAATTTTGAAATTCAACAGAAAAAAACAAATAAAAGAAAAAACAACATTGATACAACGAAAGATAAAACACAGTTTAGAAAATTTGTCCGACATCTTCAAGAAGTTTACATTACCTTAGTCACATAAAGCAATTTTAGTGTCCAAAACTTACTGTGCAACAGTTTAAGAGACTCCATTCTGGACATACAAGATCAGGTGTAGACAGAATTGATTGTTTGTGAGATTGCCATAAGTTTTACATCAGAAAAAATCCCAGCATTTCTGGTCTACCAATCATGAAATCACATCAAATATAAAACTGATAAAACCAGCCAACCTTGACTCAAAAAACAAATTGCACACATTAAACTTTGATTTGCTGGCAGCAAATTCACTATGGCATTACATCTGACAAGACATTCTGCCTACCTCAACAAAGCACAGATCAAGACAGTTGCATGGCTGCTGACAAGTCTCTACAAATTTAAGTGATGTTAGTGTTGACAAGGCCAACTCACTACGTCTAATGATAAACACATTACTGTCAATATCCTTCTAAATAATATCATAACTATATATTTTAATACTAGAATGCAAATAGTCTTTTTAATTTTTCTACCACACTCAATGCACATAATAGGGAGAGAAGGTGTTGCATGTTTGCATTTCATCAACAAATTTGATACCAGGATTTCACTGAAAATACACATTTTGGGATCCCCTGAATTAAAAAAAAAGTTAGAAGAAATTAGAAAAATGTTTGCATGCATGCATGTGTGTGTATACGGGTTTGTGTTTGCATGCGTGGGCACACTCACGTGTGTGTGAGTATGTTTTTTTTTTTTTTCCCAAGAAAATCCTCCACCCTTTACACCAACAGTTTTCGTAAAAATACTCCAACCTTAAGATATTTTCATGTCAAATACGACCTCTAATTTTCTAGGAATAGCGTCTGAAACCCTCTTCACTCTGAATGACTTTTGCTTAACCCCTAGATTTAACAAAATGTCAGATAATTGTTTTTTCTGAAGTTAACCATTTCCAAGATATTCCCTGCTATTGATTTAAATTTTCCAAACTTACTTTTGTCAAATGGGAAGCCATTATTCATGTTCCTTTTTTCTTGTCCTCATCTTCATAAATCTGCTGTTGGCAACTGTTGTGTGTTGGTTGCTTGTAATGATATCTACTGTGGAATGATATACTTCCATAACTGATTTGGTGGTGGCAATTCAAAATTCATGAATTAGCTTTTATGTATCATGTTTAACATTTTTACAGCTCAGCTGTATATTTTTCAGGTTTTGAGAGTGTAATGTTCAGTGTGATGTGAAGTGGTCCAGAAGTAGTGTGCAACTACAGATTTCTTCATCTGTTTTGTATTTGATGTGTCTCACATGCTTCTTGAAACCTGCAGAATACACACCAGAGTTGGATACTTGGGAAACGATTTTAATTATTTGGTCTCTGAAGATGAGAATAAAAGGTAGTTCTTGAAACCGGTAACACAAAAAGTATTGTTAACTGATGAAAAATGCTTCTATTTCTATTCAAACCTACTCTTAAATGTAAATTTGACATTATTGTTACTAGCTTATCCAATTATTATTTGAATATTCATTCATGTTTAATTTGCTTCAAGCTGAGGGTAATACCTAAAAAACATACAATGAAATTTATCACAAGTATAGAATAACAGCCTCCAGAACATACTTGACTATGCTGGTCTTTCCTGAGCAAATTTAGTACTGGAAATAAACAAACAAGCAAAGCCTTCACTTGCCTCCTAATCAGGACTGTCCATCTTGAAGTCATATCCAGCTTATTCACAAGTGCACTTATAGCAGCACTTCAATATTTTTCAGAACGCCAAGGTTGTCATCCACTGCAACAATGGGGCCAACTTTAATGGCACTGCAAGTGAGCTAAGGGAACTTCGGAAATACCTGAATGATCCAACACAACAAAGAGATATTGTGGAAACTGTACCTAAACAAGAAATCACCTGGCACTTCATCCTCCTATCACACTTTGGAAGAGTACGGGAAGCAATTTGAAAAGTTTCAAGTATCATCTACAAAGAACCATGAGCAACACAATTCTCACCTTTGAGGAATTAACAACTATATCCTCCTAAATAGAAGTTTGTCTAAATTCTCTCTCTCTCGACTCAATGATGAACCTTCCAATTTTCCTTAACTAACACCTTACCATTTCCTTGATAATGAACCCCTCTCAACTGTTCCTGGTGACGATTTCACCCAAGCCACCCTGATAGCCTGTTACAGAGGCAACATATTAAAAAAATGACTCAGGACTTTTGGCAGAGATGATTCAAGGAGTACCTAAATGGCATCAAAAATGAACCAAGGAATATCCGAGTCTCTACTCTGGCAATATTATGTTCATAATGCATGACAACCTGCCTCCCATGCAGTAGGAAAGATGTCTTAGAAATGATTCATCCTGTTGACTGTTCTGTCGAGAGTGGCCAGTATTAGAACTGACACAGGTGTAATCAAGAGACCCATCAGAAAATTGTGTATTCTTCCTAAAGATGGCAAATTGTGACATGTTAATTATGTAAAAATACTTTGTATTCAGTAATTACATTCATTGTTACCAAATTATGCTTAAATATGAAAAGCTAACTTTTGTTTCCTTTCTCTAACCTTTCATTACATTTCTTAATCGAAAGAAAATCTCTTTTGTAGGCATGTTAGGGAAATGTTGCTCACACTAGAGATATTACATTAATTTCTCGTATGTTGGCTAATTTGTAACATAAAAAGTAGATGTTACATAAGATAGTGAACTGAGTTTTATCATGTGAAATAAAACAAATTCAACAACTCTGTTCCAGTTTGCTATAGCTAATCATAATATTATTATCTGCAAGTATGTAGCAATTAAGCATCCCAATTCTACCCATTCCATTTCATTATCACACTCAAAATCACCTGTCTGTCTATCTTTTATCTATTAGTTGCTCTCTTGCTACATCATGAATGGATTTTTCTTGCAATTTGTTGTACTCATCCACATGTAAATTTAGTCTTCTGTCATTAAGGTTTAGCAATTTTTATAAAACCAAGACACTGTTCAAACTAAAGCCTACATTTTTTTTCTTTGCCATATGTGCTTTAATTGAGCTCAATGTTAATTCAATTGGGTTCAGGTCCAAGTGATTGGGTAGCAGTCAAAGAATAATGTGGCTATTTACCTCAAATAGGGCATACATTTTGTACGGGGGACGTTAAATAAATCTTTAGAAAAAGATAGAAAATAAATTATTTTTTGGTAATTTTTTTTTTTATTTTTCAACATAATCTCCTTTTAATTTTATAGACTTTTTCCAGCATTTCTCCAATTGTTTTAAGCTTTCCAAAAAGTAGGGTTTTGGAAGGTCCTCAAAATAGGCACGTTTGGGAGATATTCATTAGACGTGAATCATTTTCTGCCAAGCCGCTTTTTCAAGTTTGGAAATAAACAAATGTCACGAGGGGCCAAATGTGGTGAATGTGGTGGATGTTGTAGTAATAAAACCTTAATGCTACATTTTCGCCATCGAAACTGTGCCTTTGCATTGCCTTGATGGAAGAGAATCCTTTTCTTTGCCAGATGATGTTTTTTCTTGATTTCTCTGTTCCACCTGTGCAATAGTGATGCATAATACTCTCTCCATTTAACATTCTTCTTTTCTGCAAGTAACCAATGTAAATTCTGCATGCATCCTAAAACACAAGACACCACCTTTGCCTTTTTTTGGAGCTGGTTCACCTTTAAAAACCCACTGTTTGAACTGTACTTTTGTCTCTGGAGTGTAGTGGTGTATCCATGTTTCCTCCACAATTATGTATCGATGCAGAAACTTGTCAGGATTGCAATAGAAAAGTGACAAACCAGCTTCTGAGTTGATCACACAATTGCATTTTCTCCATTTAGAGCAAATGTGGCACCCATCTTGCCAAGACCTTTATCACCCTAATTTTTTATGCAAAGTTGAAAACACTGTAGCTTGTGATAGGCCAGGTGCCTCTACTATTTCGCGAACTTTGATTTGTTGATCATTCAAAACCATATCCTGGATTTTATCAATTATTTCGGAGGAAGTCACTTCCACCAGATGTCAGGAACAGTGTTCACCATTTGTGGATGTACGTCCAGGTTTAAATTCATTTATCCAATTGTAAATTGTTGCAAACACAGGAGCAATCTCTTAAACTTCATCCAACTTGGCTTTTATCTCTTTTACTGTTAAACCTTTTAAATAGAAATGTTTAAGCACTGCACCAAACTTATTTTTTTCCATCTTTCTAAATAAGCCTAAGATTATTGATTCAATCACATATGGCAACAAAACCACGTGATGGATACAGCTGAAACTGAAAACTCCCATCTAGTAAGAGACGACGGTTACTGAATATAGACTTTTTTCGATGCTAGCAGTATAATTTCTTGGATTTTCTAAGGACTTATTGAACACCCCTTATATGTTTTGAATGTACATCTGTTTAGTTTATTCATGACATATAACTCTAGTTTATAGATTTTCATGTCAAAACAAAACAAAAGACCTAAATAAACCAAGAGGTCCTGTCTCGTCTTGAAGAGTCTGGAGGGAAAATTACATGACATGATATGAGACATTATTAAATGTCAGTACAACTTTAGATAGAAGCCTGGAAATTATTTGGTTCTATAGCACCTCTTCTAATTTTCCACAGAATTCATATTATTGCAATAATACCCTGATTTTGCACTGGATTTAAACTAGAGTAAACATTTGAAACAACATCCATCTCTTCACCAGCATGAACTACAAGGGGCATACTGAAAGTCACGAGCAACCCATTGTAAACATTTAAATTTCAACAATGTAACGAATGGAATTGCAGGATCATAATCTACAGACTTGAAGCCACATGTTGACATATTGTGACGTCATTAGCTTCTATCACGTGACCACAGACAGTGTTTGAAAAATGGCTGACATTGATGTTTCATTTCGACAGCGTGCTGTCATTGAATTCCTTGTGAAAGAAGGAAAATCTGCTCCTGAAATTCATCTCAGACTTCAACGTGCGTATGGAGGTGTCTGCATGGGTGCCAACAGTGTTAGAAGATGGGTGAAACATTTCAAAGATGGAAACACGAGTCTGCAAAATGCGCCTCATAGCGGGCGCCCTCGAACTGCCTCTACAGAACGCATCA
This sequence comes from Hymenopus coronatus, assembly GCA_030762935.1. Lineage (NCBI taxonomy): Eukaryota > Metazoa > Arthropoda > Insecta > Mantodea > Hymenopodidae > Hymenopus > Hymenopus coronatus. Next base: position 7,402,211 of record CM060884.1, read on the forward strand.
AGGAAAGAGTTGATGAGCTCATTACAGGAGATAGGCGTTTCACTGTGAATGAAATTGCTGCGCAACTTGGAATAGGACATAGTGCAGTGCAAGAAATGATCCACAGCTTGGGTTATCGAAAGGTCTGTGCCCGTTGGGTCCCCCGTTTATTGACTGAAGACCACAAACTTCAGAGAAGAACCATTGCACAAAACCTTCTTCAGAGATTTCATAATGAAGGTGATGAATTTTTGACGTGTATTGTGACTGGAGATGAGAGCTGGTTCCATCACTATGAGCCAGAAACGAAACGTCAGAGTATGGAATGGCACCACTTGAACTCACCATCAAAGAAGAAAGCGAAGACAGTGCAGTCTGTAGGAAAAGTTATGGGAAGTGTCTTTTGGGATGCACAAGGTTGCATTCTGGTTGACTTTCTTGAACCTGAACAAACCATAAATTCTGCCCGCTACATCAAGACACTTCTGAAGCTCAGGATAATGCACGTCCGCATACTGCCCGTGCCACTATGGAGAAGATCAGGGCATTAGGGTGGGAAACTCTTCCACATCCTCCCTACAGTTCCGACTTGGCACCCTCCGACTACCATCTTTTCGGTTCTGTGAAGGAGCAGATGCGTGGCCAACGCTACGAGACGCTGCAGGATATTCGGAAAGCAGTGCGTCAGGGTCTGCGGGCAGCTGGAACGGAGTTCTATCACAAGGGCATTTTCAAACTTGTAGAACGATGGGAAAAATGTGTGCAAAACAATGGAGACTATGTCGAAAAGTGACAGAAAGTCTGTAGATTATAATGATGTATTTGGTTTGGCTTAAAAATAAATATTAAGATTGTAAAACAGTGTTGCTCATGACTTTCAGTATGCCCTCGTATTATGACATGAGATGCCTGCCTTAAAAACTGCAGCTAGCTGTCCTGAGCCTTGGTTGTTACTCCAGGCTTGAGGTTTTAGGTACGATGAATGGATTACGAGATGAAATGTTGGTCCTCTGATAATGAAAACCATTAACTAATAATGGTTAATTAAATTTAATACCAAATTTAGCATTATACTTTCCTCAGTTCTTCAAACTTTTCAAATATTTAAGAAATTCTAAAACTCAAATTTCTTAACAAGATTCTTTCTTATAATGGTAATATGCTCTCTCATATATTGAATATTACACACGACAATGATTTTTTATTTATGGAGAATGGGAGAGTGGGAGAATTGTGAATTTTGCAACTGGTTTTAATAATATAAGATTCTCTCTGTTATTCTTGGCTTTTCTCCATCTGAAAACTAGCTACCCAAACACTTTTCTTAAAGCACATTTGCTCCCATTAATTTTTTCCAAAGATGTACTATAATGCTTTTAGGATTAGTCTTTTACCCTTTGTTTTGTGAAATTTATTCACTATAGTATGAACTATTGCTTTATCAGTTTTAGTCTTCATTCTAAATCTTTTTTTCCTCTTTCTTTCTTATTTGAAGTACTAAATTTGTGTCAAATTTCTTCCTTTATTACTTACTGAATGAAACATCTACAGTGTCGGAAATACACTGCCAAATCAAAAAATCAGGCTTACGATTTCTTTTCTTTTTTAATGAATTTATATACATTCCATATAATCTCCCTGCTCTGACAGTGAAGCACCTTTCTACCACTGGTAGAATGTAGGTGGGCAGAGGAGGGGGAGGGGTTAAGAGTACATTTCTAAGTCACACAAATCAACAATCCCACCAATCAAACAAATGCATTATACTAGTTCGTAAAAACAAAACCACTCTCACCTTTCATTATACAGGGTGGTGCATAAAAAACTGGCCCCAAGAACTAGACTGCTCATTGTCGCTCGCTAATTTTCTTCTACTGTTGTGAAGTTAATAGTGGAGACAGTCTACCAGTACATTTAAGGAAATATGGGACTTTTTAAGAGAAGTTCTATACCAGCAAAGACAGTAGGGGTTGGTGACAAAGTGGTGTACTACAGGATCAGTTGCAAATATAAAAAGCAATCAAGCCTTGTCCATTCGTACATCTTACATGATCACAGGTATTCAAGCAAGAAGGATTCCGAGTCCTGAAGCAATATTTATCTCTGCCATGTTTATTTTCATTTTCATATTTGTGATTTGTGAGTCTTTAGTAAATATTTACACGTCAGTGGTAGCCATTCAGGTGAGAACACATCCTTCTTGTTTTTACTCTATAGTTTCATTGGTTACTCTACGAGATCTTTTGTATTTGCATTAGGGATAGAATTTCGTTGCGTTTTGTTCCTCATCATTCATTTTTATGTAGTGATATGTTTTTTGATTTTGTATAAATAATTTATTTTAGCTACAGAAAATTTTGTCCCAATAACAAGGTGGAATTTTCAGTTTTCATTACTTCTTTGGCGGACCAAATAAGAGAGGGAGGTCCTAGCGTAATTCGGCGAGAAACTTCGAGAAGAAGGGAATTCATATTGGGCTTCTCCAAAAAGATTTCATCTGCAAGCTGATTTAATGCTACATTAGTCAAAATAGGGACCTTACCTGAGTAATTGTTAGTTGCAAAATAGTATTGCGACTTGAGTTAATACTTATAAAATATTGGGTCAAAATTTTTGCTAAAGTTAGGAAAATAAACAAGATAATTACATTCTCTGGAAAAGTAACCAGATTATTTTTCGGAATACTTTGCTAAACTAATAAAAGAGAATAATTTAAAAGGAAGAATTTTTGAGATAATATGATTAATTCGGTGCTATTAATTTGTCAGAATCGTAATCATGCTCATTTGAAAGCAATTCATTGTGTTCTGCAGAAAAGGCTGTGTTGGAAATTTAATAAAAAGCAAACCTATTCAAAGAAAATGTTGTCTTTCTTCCAAACTAACTCCTGCACCATCAACACATCATGAGAATGCAGATAGCTCATTAATTGCTATATCGACTAACCAGCCAAGGCACAATTCAGCAACCTACCTGGGTCAATCCAAAGAAATTGACACAACAAATGAACATTTAACGTAGGTCTTGCCAAAGGACTTTATCCCACACAAGGGTGAAGTCCTGCAAAACAACATGTGTCCAAGAATGAAGGAGGAAAATAAGGCAAAACATGTGAGTTCCTGTATCAAACAATTGAGAGTGAAATGTTGGCTCTGCAGCTGTATATCATGAGTGATGAAGCTGGTTCCATCTGGCAGGACATGTAAACTACCAGAACACCCTATAGCAACACATAACAATACAACTGAATTTGGAATCTTCAGTAAACTCACCCACACAGATAACTACATAAAAGCCAATGGTTTTAATGCCAGACAACACAAGCATTCTATAGTCAACATTCTCACCTATAGGCTAGTTAACTTACCTTTCAATAATATGAATACAGTAAAGAATATATGGAAACCATCAAGATAACAAAATATAATGGCTTCAACAGAGAAATAGTTAACAAGAAAATTCAAAAAGTAAAAAAATAAAAACACTTGAATAAAATCACGACACTCAAAAATGAGAAACAGAACATGCAACATCAGAAGTTTACCTTCCAACCTGCTGCTATGCATAAATTCCAAAAGATTTTCAAAAAACATATGCCCTTGGCTCTTCAGAATAGATTTAATATAAAAAAAAAAACTTAATTAATTCCAACATACTGGACAAAACACAAGCTTAAGTTTTGACAAAAAGAACACTTTAGAAACATTAGATACAAACAGACAGACAAATCAGCAGTAGCCGACCATTTCTGAACAACTAATCATAACATCAATTAAGACATCAAACTCTTAAAGACTTAAGAAATTGGAGTTTTGGGAGAAGATTCTCATTAAGAAGAACAAAGAACGAGTCATGAACTTTGAGATTCCGAACATCAACTTCTATTTTATATGGTTCTAATCTACGCCACCAAGTGATACACCACCAACCAAACAGTTTCCAGATAACAGTTGACAGCAGTTGATAATGTAGGCAAAAGCCTGCAAAGACATATTCCTGCATTTATTGTATGGTGAGTGTTCAGTCGACTCCGTCTCCACAAAGTTTAATCTTTAATCCCCACACGATTAACGAGGGACCTCTTCACATAAAAAAATAGGAGTGTGGTGTGCTGTGTTAGCAAATTGGATTGTAGGTCCTGTCATTTCTCCATTTTCAGATTCCAAAAAGGGTTAATGATTATGTGCATAGTTTATAACTTGTTCAATTTAAAGAATTACAACAAAAATATACTTATTCTTTATGTAAACGATGTGGCCAATGGGATGATAGTTAATACATAAGAAATATATGTATTTGATTTTCACAGTTATCTTGCGTTATTGACTCCATAACTTGGTGCATTCTCTTAGCATTGAATGGGGAAGAAAAATAGAGCAGTAGGCACTGGCCATCTGGCAAATAAATAAGTATGTATTTTACATGTTTGTCGCCGGGAAAGCTTCTTTGCTTCTTTATTTTAAATGGTCGGAGTACGGAAAGGACAGTTAATACATAAGAATGTATTTTAATTTCACTGCTGCTTTGCATCATTGTCTCGATAAACTGTTGCATTACCTTAATGCTAAATAGGGAGAAAAAATACTACTATGGCCATCTCACAGCAAATAAATAAGTACTTATTCTAGGTGTTCGTTCGTCACCAGCAAAGCTTCTTTGCTTCTTTATTTTAAACCATAGGAGTAAGGAAAGGGCAGTTAATACATAAAAATGAATTTGAATTTCACTGCTGCGTTGTGTCATTATCTCGAGAAACTGTTGCGTTACCTTAACATTGAATGGGGAGGAAAAATATAACAAAACTGCGGCCATCTAGCAAAAAATAATTAAGTACTTATTCTAGGTGTTCTTTGCCAAGAAAGTTTCTTTGGTTCTTTATTTTAAACAATAGGAGTACAGAAAGGACACTTAATACATAAAAATTTATTTGAATTTCACTGCTGAGATACGTCATTGTGTCGATAAACTGGTGCGTTACATTGAATGGGGAGGCAAAATATAGCAGTACAACTATTTAGCAAAAAATAACCATGGTACCACCACCATCTGGAATTGAAATGCATTCCCTTGGCATTGTATTTATTCTTATTATGAGATTTTAAAAACTTTCCTGTACTATTTTTATACATTTTCTTTTCCACAAATCTTGTGACAATAGCAAACATAACAAAAAAAGAATTGTTCAATTTGTAGCGGTCATTCAGAAGAGATGCGCATACATACATTTTAGTGATTCATTTTTATATATATATATATAGATATCTCATTCATTCTTTAAAACACTATCCAATGTTTCTTTTTGTTTTTCCTATATATACCTTTTCACATTCCTTGCAGCTGATTTCATATATCCCTGATTGTTTCAATGGGGGAATTTTAGCTTTTGTGTTTGAGTGGAGGAAGCTTTTTTAACTGTGCTTATTAACTGGGGTGAAGTAGATGATCCATTTTTTTAAAATCTTTTGAAGTTTTTGGTGTGCCAAAGGGTAGTAAATGAATTTTTTGAAGCTGGTTTCTGCTTTTAATCTTTTTAGAGTGCTAATTTCTTTTACTTTCTTCCGTTTCATAAATTTATTAATCTTCCTTTTAACCAAATGTTCTGTTTCATTCAGAGACAAATTTTATTCACAAAAGTATGGTTTAGCCATAGGAAATCCATTATCTCCAACACTTACAGACATATACATGAGTAAATTAGAAATCCACATAACCACAGCCTTCCTACAAATATACAAAACTTGGCATAGATATATAGACGACATAGTGGCAATAGTAAACAAAAAAGGAGTTAAGGACAGCCTTAAATTACTAAATCTTCAGAACAGTTCCATAAAATTCACAATAGAAAAAGAATTGAATGGCATGCTTTCCTTCTTGGACCTAAAAATAATCAGGAACCACAACAAACTAGAATTTGGAATCTATAGGAAAGACACAGACGGAAAACTACATAATTAACAACAGCTACAACCCAATTTCAAACAAACACACCATGATCAACAGCCTTGCATTCAGACTGGTAAACCTACCATTAAGCCAGATGGAATACAAATTAGAACTTAATAGGATCATAGAAACTGAACAAAAGAATAATTACACAGCATATTTGGTAAAGAAGAAAATTAATAAAAGTATGAAACAGAAGTAGGTAAAGGAAATTAGCACTCAAAAAAGAATAAAAGCAGAAACCAGCTTCAAAAACTTCACTTACCACCTATGGCAAATGAAAAATTTCAAAAAATTTTCAAAAAATGGAACCTCACTAAGCCCCAGTTAATAAGCACAGTTTATAAAACCTCCTCCATACAAACACAAAAGATAAAATCCCCCCATTGAAACAAGCAGGGATATATGAAATCAGCTGCAAGGATGTGAAAAGGTATATATAGGAAAAACAAAAAGAAATATTGGTCAACGTTTAAAGAACACATGAGATATTAGCACATCATTTCTGGCCTCAAAACCATAATTTTCACAATGAGCCCAAGTTATTAAAATTAGTGCAGAATCGAATTGGATTAACAGTTTGGGAAAATCTATTAATTTTAAAAAACAAAAACAAGCTTATAAATTTTGACATACCACAAACAAACGGGCTCATCTCAAAATTCATCTATCCAGAAGAGAGACCTCCACATGCCACTACCACATGTTCATCAGTGAATACCATTGAAAATGGTGGCAACAGCTTGTGTGCAATTTGCAGCGAGCAGTATGGACTCAGGGCTGGTTTATCCTGTAGCACAATAGCACCAACTCCAACTTATCTGATCACTGTGCATATGTTTGTTTTGCTAAACCTTATGCTACACCTAAACATAATTTGCTTACAGTGAAGGGTAAAATAAGCTTTTTAATGAGGATAGTCCATGGAACTGTAACAAAATGACGAGTAAAATTACATGACTCTTAAACATTAGGCTTTTCTTATTTTTTTTTAATTATAGAGTTACTTTGATAACATAATGCATTTCTAACAAATGATTTGCAAGTGAATACTTTTCAGTAACCAACATGGATTGTGAGGCATAGAGATAAAACATTTAAATAAACCCAGAACATCAAATTTATCTAATAGTAAAATATTTCTTTGCATTATATATGCTTAGCTGCAAATATTCAGCTCCATAAGTTTAAAACAGCAAAGACCTACATCCAGCTCACTGTGCACAATAGAACAGTTACAGTTACAGCTCACTGTGCGCAATAGAACAGTGATATTAAAGCTCACTGTGCGCAACAGAACAGTTACAGCTCACTGTGCACAATAGAACAGTGATAGTTAAAGCTCACTGTGCGCAACAGAACAGTTACAGCTCACTGTGCACAACAGAACAGTGATAGTTAAAGCTCACTGTGCACAATTGAACAGTGATATTTAAAGCTCACTGTGTGCAATAGAACAGTTACAGCTCACTGTGCACAATAGAACAGTGATAGTTAAAGCTCACTGTGCGCAACAGAACAGTTACAGCTCCCTGTGCACAATAGAACAATGATAGTTAAAGCTCACGGTGCGCAACAGAACAATTACAGCTCATTGTGCACAATAGAACAGTGATAGTTAAAGCTCACTGTGAGCAACAGAACAGTTAAAGCTCACTGTGTGCAACAGAACAGTTACAGCTCCCTGTGCACAATAGAACAGTGATATAGTTAAAGCTCACGGTGCGCAACAGAACAATTACAGCTCATTGTGCACAATAGAACAGTGATAGTTAAAGCTCACTGTGCACAATAGAACAGTGATAGTTAAAGCTCACTGTGCACAATAGAACAGTGACAGTTAAAGCTCATTGTGTGCAATAGAACAGTTACAGCTCACTGTGCACAATAGAACAGTGATAGTTAAAGCTCACTGTGCGCAACAGAACAGTTACAGCTCACTGTGCACAATAGAACAGTGATAGTTAAAGCTCACTGTGCGCAACAGAACAGTTACAGCTCACTGTGCACAATAGGACAGTTACAGCTCACTCTGCACGATAGGACAGTTACAGCTCACTGTGCACAATAGGACAATTACAGCTCACTGTGCACATTAGAACAGTTACAGCTCATTGTGCACAATAAAACAGTTACAGCTCACTGTGCACATTAGAACAGTTACAGCTCATTATGCACAATAGAACAGTTACAGCTCACTGTGCACATTAGAACAGTTACAGCTCACTGTGCACATTAGAACAGTTACAGCTCACTGTGCACAATAGGACATGTACAGCTCACTGTGCACAATAGAACAGTTACAGCTCACTGTGCACATTAGAACAGTTACAGCTCACTGTGCACATTAGAACAGTTACAGCTCACTGTGCACAATAGGACATGTACAGCTCACTGTGCACATTAGAACAGTTACAGCTCACTGTGCACAATAGGACATGTACAGCTCACTGTGCACATTAGGACAGTTACAGCTCACTGTGCACATTAGAACAGTTACAGCTCACTGTGCACATTAGGACAGTTACAGCTCACTGTGCACATTAGAACAGTTACAGCTCACTGTGCACAATAGGACAGTTACAGCTCACTCTGCACGATAGGACAGTTACAGCTCACTGTGCACATTAGAACAGTTACAGCTCACTGTGCACATTAGGACAGTTACAGCTCACTGTGCACATTAGGACAGTTACAGCTCACTGTGCACAATAGGACAGTTACAGCTCACTCTGCACGATAGGACAGTTACAGCTCACTGTGCACAATAGGACAATTACAGCTCACTGTGCACATTAGAACAGTTACAGCTCATTGTGCACAATAAAACAGTTACAGCTCACTGTGCACATTAGAACAGTTACAGCTCATTGTGCACAATAGAACAGTTACAGCTCACTGTGCACATTAGAACAGTTACAGCTCACTGTGCACATTAGAACAGTTACAGCTCACTGTGCACAATAGGACATGTACAGCTCACTGTGCACAATAGAACAGTTACAGCTCACTGTGCACATTAGAACAGTTACAGCTCACTGTGCACATTAGAACAGTTACAGCTCACTGTGCACAATAGGACATGTACAGCTCACTGTGCACATTAGAACAGTTACAGCTCACTGTGCACAATAGGACATGTACAGCTCACTGTGCACATTAGGACAGTTACAGCTCACTGTGCACATTAGAACAGTTACAGCTCACTGTGCACATTAGAACAGTTACAGCTCATTGTGCACAATAGAACAGTTACAGCTCACTGTGCACAATAGGAGAGTTATGTCTCACTGTGCAGAATAGAACAGTTACAGCTCACTGTGCACAACAGAACAGTGACAGCTCACTTGTGCAATAGAATAGCGACAATTATGGCACAAAGACACATGAGCTGTTTGAGCAACATCTCACAGACTGCACTCCAGTAACATTACCTTGAAAGGAGTGAATATATTACTGTCATGATGTTGGTACAGGCTCTGGTTGTGGGACAGGCTCAGGATATGAGGTTGGCTCTGGGGATATGGAGGATTCTGGACTTCCAACACTACTTTCTTCTGTAATAATGTGTCCATACATTTTTATAGGTGCAGTCTCTGGATGCATGCTCCTCATGTGATTGTCACGATGTGCAGCTTGTCGAAACCTGCGCCCACATTGCTGACACACAAAGGGTAGTTCCCCTGTGTGTATGCGCTGGTGACGTGCAAGATCACTGCTTCTAGTAAACCCCTTATGACACACCTTGCAGATATGCGTCTTTGGTCGTGGTAGAGATTTTCGGGCGAGGACAGAGCTATCATCTTTTTTAACATGTATGCGCATGTGTGTCAGCAAGTTATGGAACTCAATCGTAGCCTTGCCACAGGTAGGACACTCAAATAGCCCATCCCAAGGACGCCGGTGTACATCAAAACGATGCCGCACATTATCACTCCTTGTAATAAACCTAGCACCACACACTTTGCATACATAGGGCACTGCTACACCATGTCTCTTCACCTTGTGCAGGCGCAGATTGCTTTTGGAACCCAGTATGCGACCACATAGATCACACTGTTCTATTTGAACACTGCCATTGTCAAATTTTGAAGTTGAAAGCCCCTCTTCTTCTGTAGTCCAGCCACCAACTCCACTGCCATTTTCATCACATGTACCACTGGTACCTCCCATTCCTGAACACAAATCATCTTCTTCTTCCTGAAGCTCAATCTTAACAGGGATTTCTGCTGTTGCACAACCATCTCGTATTAAGGTCTTCTGTTTCCCCTGCCAATCAATCAAAATGGAAATCTATAAAGATGAGAATTCAACACCGCAAAGTTTTAACCTGCTGAGTGCAAATAATAATTAATACTCTTTATGTAACTCCTGTGTAAATGAGGTTGGGTTTAATATAATAGATCTGACTCAAGAGTAACTGAACACTTCTTTACAAAATTAATCTAAATTAGCAGAGTGTATTAACTTAATTATTCTGTTGCCCAAAATCTCGGAAAATAAATTTATACTAACTGCAGTAAACATTTGTTGTGAAGCTGAAACTAAGGAGGAGACAGTTACATGAGGGGCTGTTCCTCTGTAATCCTTCCAAAATGCAAATGAGAAGAGGGAATTTAATAAATATATTCCCTCACCAGAAATTGAGTAAATGATTTGCCAGGAAATTAATTTGACCTTTTTGTAAATCCTATGCATGTCAAATCTATAAGGGTGGGCCTGGATTTGCAACTACAATTAATGCCTGTGAAAAATAATACTTTTAAATATCTGTGCATGATAAACATGAATCTAATAAGCAGTTATCAGCTTCTAAAACATATACACTTAAGATTCTTTGCAGCTAACATTTTGGTTATGTTTGATTCTACATATTTGTATGAGCAATTGTTTTCACAAATGAATTATGCCAACTCAAAATATGGATCGTATTTAACAGATGAGCATCAGTTGGCACAACTGAAAATAGCTCTATTGAAGATAATCCAGATTTTAGCACAGTAGTTGCAAATGTCAACGAATCTAAATACAAAGTCAATCTGGATACTACTTGGTTAGGTTACCCTCTGATCTCAAGGTCGTGGGTTCAAACCCAGCCCAGTCCGATGATTGCTTAAATTTGACAGCCCCATGTCAGAATTACTGGCATGTAAAAGAACTCCCACAGGACGAAATTCCAGCACACTGGCAGCACAAATATGATCTGGCAATTGACAGCTTTGTTAGGAAAAACAAAAATATAGTATAATGTTACTTGCATTATTTCTGTACTCCAAACTGCATACAAAAGAAATCAAGACTGGTTATTTGAGAATTGGCAACTGCCATTGCACTCATTATCAGCTAGTTTCTCCATCTATCAGTTTGTTTCAAACTTTGAGATTTGCATGTTAAGTGGTTTGGGGTACAGCAACTGTGGAAGCTAAGTTGGGTGTCAGTCATGTGGCACTTGTTAATACTGCCCCTTGCCTCATACATATGGTGGAACTTTGTTCTCGTATATAATCTCTGGTGCCACTCATAGTACTTTGGCAAACAACATGTCTGCAGAAATTCAAATTGTTGGTCCAGTTGAAATGAAATCTCTCTCTTCTCGAATGTCAACTATTAAAGAGCTACATAAACATAAATAAATAATGATTTATTGAATTTATTTTCCCAGCCATTGTGAGATTCATACCGTTTACAAATATTTCATTTTTGCTATACTACTTTTCGTTTTTGTTTTGGTAGTTATGTCCTTTAATCTGGTTGGTCGTGTTGCATTATTTGGTATACTGTTGTCATCCTTCATTGGAACTTTCTAATTTAATTGAATTACTCCATTAGAATTCTTAATTTATTACTGAGGAAGGTTGTTATAAAAATTAATTATGAAATGAAGCACTATACATAAAATAAACAATTGTGAATTTTAAATGATTTCTTTAGGTTAAACCTATGTAATATTGGAGGTTATTTGTGAGCTATTCTTGAATTAATAATCAAATGCAATCATATATAATTCTAATATTTAAATATAACATACAACATATTTTAAGAATTCTACAATATATTACATAAAAATGTTGGAATAAAAAATAAAAAGGTAAATTATTCTGGCAAATGCAATGCTTTTAAGTAAAACTGATATGAATTATACTATTTCTAAACCTTTATAGTTTCATTCACCAGTTCTTAACCAACTCTTGTTCCTCTTTGTTTACCTTATCTCTTTCTCATTACCTTTTTATTGGCACTAAATAGTCAAGGAACTTTTATTTGCTAATACACTAAAGTGTTTCCTCAAATATTTATCTTGCAGCCTTCCAGAACCCATTTATGTTATTCCCCTCCTCCTCCATACCTCTACTAGACCATTAATGTTTTCAAAGATTGCCTATCCACTAGTTCTTAAACTCTTCTCTTGATTTTCTAACCATTATCTCAAAATTATTCTATTCTTGCATCCACTAATGGCTACCATATCTCCTTTCCCTTTTGTAAGGCTAATTTCTTTTGTTTCTCTCATAATATTGACTCCTAAGCATATATACTCTTGTACTACCTTATACTCTATAACCTGTTTCTTCCATTTTTATTTACTTACTGTATTTATTCGAATACAAGCCAATATTTTTTTCCAAAATATTTATGTTCAGAACTGGGGGGGGGGGGGGCATTTTGCATTTGCGATATATACCTACTTTCCGAATAACATGCAGGGAAAAATTAAGTTTCAAACTTCGCAGGTATGGCAGTGGCAAAGCCTGGGGGAAAAAAATAGAAATGGTGTGTTATTTTTGGATGCTCTTTAACTGTTGTTGTTCTCAGCATCCCATTCTAAATTGGGCGTGAAAGACCGCTTAATTTTGCTCAGAGGTCTCTCTATCAGGCTTGAGGTTCTTTTACGTGCCATAAATCTATGACATGGGACCAATGGCTTTACTTCCCTTCCGAAGAAAGCCATGCTAATGATTTTTACACCCGAAAAAATCCATTGTCCTCCACCAGGTTTGAACCTGCAACCTTGGGTATATGAAGTTAGCATGGTAACCATTACACCACAGAGGGCGACAAAGCCTGAGGGAAATGGTACAGTTATAGATAATGGTCAAAATGTAGGTGGCAGAGTTTGTGTTTCATTTCAAACAAAAATTAGCTATTAACAGACCTATGAGCATTTTCAATGGAAAAAAGATTAGTCTGAGACTAAAGTAAAATTAAAGGAATTCCTTTCACATAAGTGGTTGGACATAATGATGTATTGAAAACCAATGATCAAGCAGAAAGAGAGGTTAGATGAAAATTTCCCCTCCTCATGCCTCACATATACCGGAACTATCCAGTTTCTCTGCTGCCTCTCTGTGCCACCAAATTGTGAATTTACAGCAAATTGAATTTGATAAAACTTTTTACAATATATTATGTTGTTGCCTTAATAGATAATAGCATTCATAATTGTCGCCACTGTCATCATGTTACACTACTGCAGACATTCCACACCATCTTTGTACACCCCCCTTCATCTCTCCCGCTCGAAACATGAATTTATGCACAAATTTGAATTGGGTAAAATGTTTTACAATATGTTATATCAAGTATATTGTCTTAGTTGAAAATCATATCTGTAATCGTCATTACAGCTAAGCTGCCACCATCACCATCAAATATAGACAAACCAGTACATTTCTGTCCTCTCTTTTCGTCTCTCTCCCACTTGCAATGTCAATTTCTGTGCAAACTCAAATTAGGTAAAAAAATTATATGTTCTTTTAAGTATGTTGTCTAAATAGAAAATCATATCCATCATTGTTGTTACAATTACACTGCCATCGTCACATACCATCGCACCCATACTGTACATGTACATGTCCACCGTCAACTGCGCAAATCCATATTAAAAAGGGACTTAAGTGCCTATTAGCTTCTTCAAAATATATGGCAAAACTTTAAATTACATTTAAACATTAGATTATATCTTCTTATATAGACAATTTAAATTCCAAAATTAAGTTCTGAAAAGTGGGAGTCGAATTGCGTTCAAGGACAGCTTATATTTGGATAAATACACAGTCTGAGTCTTAGCTTGGTTCATTTTAATTTCCATGTTTCATAATATTTATCTATTGTTTGAAAGAATTGTTTTAGCACCTTGGTGATTGACCCTACTATTAACTCATCAACAGCTAGTAATCCAGGAATCTATCAATTGTTGATAACTGACAAAAAGTTATTGTCTTTTCCTACCCCTGCTAGCCATCCATATACAGGTTAAATAAAACTGGGCTTGATTTACAAACTTGTCTTAGACCTTAGTTACTATTCCTTCCTCCACTTTTATACAAGACCCTTTGACAAGGCTCTAATTGTGTTTACCATAAATTACTCGAACTTGCTCATAATTTATGGCACAATAGTTGCAATTCCGCTCTTTCACTAAATCGAAGAAGCCCATATACAGTTTATAATCCACTAATGTTTTTATAATTAGGATGTTAGCAACTATTCTTCTCTCCCTTCTAAAGCCCATTTGGAATCCTCTTCAACCTGCTGTTTTACTCTTCTTGGCAACATTTTCCCTATATTTGATAATAATGCTATATCACTGTACCTATTTGATTTGCAAACATTACCCTAACCTTTATATATTGGTGAATAATAGCTTTCCTCATAGTTATCTGGAGTGGAGCCTTTGACTTTTATTGCATTAAAATTATATTGTTATAACCTTCACTCTTTCCTCGTTTGAATACCATTCTTTAAGAAATTCTGTTGGAATACAGTCTAACCTTGGTTTGTTTTTCTTTACTAACATAGGCTCTTTTATTATTTCATTTTTTTCAACATGCAATATTTTTGTATATTTATTTTTATCCTTGATATAGACTTTATATCATAATCCCCCCCCCCCCATATAAGGAATTGATTCCATCCATTTGCCTGGCTCATATTTCTTTTGCAGGCTGATTTTAAGACTGTCCACATCTTACTGCCATCATTTTCATTTAGAATCTACCTACTTCCATTTTAGTTTCTTTTGTTCTAATAATAGGTTATAGTAACTTCTCCCTTGCAAGTACTCTAAACTTGGATTCCTCTGCACCTACTTCCCTCCATTTAATCAGCAATTCTTTCACTACTATTTTTGCCCTCCAACATTCTTTGGCAAACCAGTATTTCTGCATTTCATTAACCCTCGTTTCTTTTCTGATATACATTAAGAATATTCAATTTTCCATTGCCCTTTCAAATTTCATATTCCTTTGCCATATAACCCATCCCCTTTTGACAGACCATAATTTGAAATTGGTTTCCTACTTCCATTTAAAATTATTATACTCTTAGCAGCACTTTGCTTTTTCATGCTGTACCATCTGCCCTTCCATATGTACCTTAATTTCCACAATGTGCACTGCTGTTGCTTAAATTAAACATACTGATCTGGATAACTCAGTTGGTTAGGCACTAGCCTTTAGAACTCAAGGTCGCAGGTTGAAAACTGGCCCAGACCGATAGTTTTTAAATGTGCTTAAAAGCAACAGCCCCATGTCAGTAGATTTACTGACATGTTAAAGAATTCATGCTGGACAAAATTCTGACACACCAGTGGCGCTGAAATCCTGGCAATTGACAGAGTCATTAACAAACAAAATATTTATGATATTCATTGTTTAAATTAAATATTATAAAATTACTTAACATACACATCATAGGAATGGCCATATCACACTTAAATGCTTACATACGTAAACTCTCCCTGTTCACCTTCTCCATATTTCCCGTTCAAGATGTTTACTACTTACCTATAGAGCAATTCCACACAAATGTCAGATCAAGAGGTAAAATTTTAATTCAATATTTTAATAAGTGTATATGATTCTCCATATCCTGAAATGCCTTAATCAATAATATAATTCTCACAAATTGCAAAGAGTAGAGTAAATAAGATCTTGATAAATGCAAAACACAATGAGAAAGCACCAAAGTATTAATTTTCTATGCACAAAGTTTTCAAGGTAGAGATTGGAGTTTATTTCAGATTTTATTTCACATCAGCCATTAGTTCTTCCTTGATTACACTCGTAAGCATTTGCAATTATAAAAATCTGATGTGTTCCACTCACATGACTATCTCTAAATCTCTTTAACAAATTATTGTTAAAAAGTTATTCTTCCATCTACTTCATGCTAATCGAAGTAAACATTAGCAGAAATGGTCTTATTACAGTGAGCCTCACGTAATATTGATGGGACAACTGCCACCTGCTGCAGTGTGGGATGGCACGACAAATCCTAGAACCATGCGCCGTGAGCACTTGGTAGTTATCATGCATTTCCAGGTTCTTGTGCCCCCACACATACCCGCGTGCAAGCATGCAGTGAGAGAGTACACTTTGAAGTGAGTGGGAGTATTTATATGTGTTCGTATATGGTTGCATATCCACTACTCGGGCATGTGTACATTTTAAAAACTTTTTTCAGGATGAAGAATTTGTGAGGAAAAACTAGACAAAAATTATAGGCTTTAATTTTCTAACAGATCTCTTCCATGTAGGAATATAGTATTACACCTTGTGGATCAGTTTAAGAATACAATTCTCTGAAAAACAAGTAAAGGCAACGAACCATCATATTCTTAGTGAGGAAAAATTTGATGAAATTGGTGCTGCCTTGGAACGTAGGAAATCTTTGAGGCATTGTAATTCGTGAGATACTGTAATTACATAGAGCTTTAGTTTGAGTAATTTTGTTGCTGTATGAGCTGATGTTATCGAAATTCCTGTCTGCTGTCTTACAGCTTTCCACAGTAAACAAGAAGAGATATTTCAGTTCATAATTCCTGAACATAATTAATTTGACTTCACTGTTCTGAATTAGACTCACTTCCCTAATTACGTTGCACATATCTGCCATGATGTCTTTGTATTATTCTGAATTAACACATCTAAATTAATTATCGAATATCAAGAGGATTACACAATTATTATTGAAGAAATTATTATATTCATATAAGAAGATTAACCACAAAAATGCCCTTACGATTTGTTCACTGAATTGTCATGCTTATACTCATCTATTATAACTGCTTTTCCACAATATCTTGATACGCGAGATATTAGAAGAATCTCATGCTTGTTTTGAATACTTTTCAATTTAATACACACAGCCACAATATACTTTTAAAGAATTTAGCCATTGAGTCAGGCTGCTAAGAGCGTTGAATAAAAATTCTCATTCTTGATCAATACAGAAGAATAAACAACAGAGATAAAACCTGTACTGCTCTTATAAAAACTCCTATAACACACAAAAACCATCCTGATATCCTATGACATATAGGGTCATAATAATTTAAATTCTTCTTCAAATTGCCACCCAATGTTAGGGCTCAAGCAGTAATACAAAATCTATTTGTCAAATTGGTGCTCCAACACTGAAGCTGTAACAAACACTATTTCAAATTATAATATCTTTTCAGAAGAAAAGAAAGTTGACACTGTTTAAAAAAGTTACATGTTTAAAATTGAAATGAATAAGAACTTAATTGAAAACGGTTAACTCTACAATGAAAATGTATATGACATAAATTGTATGTTTTATCAAGATCCACATTTTTTGTGTAGCAATTATGCAAATTTCAGCAAAACTCATCCTGAATGAACAGGTCTTCAGAAACTACTCCCAAGAAATTCAAGATATAAATTTTGATTGTCATGTAAATATCTTTAAAATAGGGTATTTTTATCATAGTCATTATTGCCATTTTTGAGGAAATCAACATTTTTGAAAAAATTTGCATGTAAAGGGTAATTTGGGCTGGGGGAATTTTCTTGACAATTTATGTGTTGCATCCTTGGGAGATACTAAACTTAAATACCAGTTTAGTGTTTAACAAACTTTTCATTAAAAAAACAAAACAAAACAAAAAACAACACATACACACAGAGCTTTTTCTAAATTTTTTTTGTTTATTTCAAAGGGTTTCAAAACATACGAGGCAGAGTCAATAAGTATCTACAATGTTCTTCTAATTTTGATGTGGTGGCTGTATAGTGTTGTGTGCACACCAACCACTAGATGGGACCATTGGCTATGCCTGGAGTGAATTTCAGCATTATCAGATCAATACAGCTTGCACTGTGGCGATGTACAGATGGCTGTGCTAATCTGTTTGCACAGGGAAGAACAACGTACCATAGGCTGTTTTTTGTCCTCTGAGGGTGTACCAGAAGCAGAAATTCATAGAAGATTGTGATCAGAATACAGGGACAATATTGTGCCACAACAAAGTGGACTGAACAGTTCAAAAAGGGTCACATGAGCATAACAGATCCTGCCTAAGAGGTGAGTGATTGTTGATGTGGTAAACCAGTTGCACATTAGCCATGGTTCTGCATATGAAATCATGCATAGCAGGCTTAACTTTCACAAAGTCTGTTCAAGGTGGGTTCCAAAATAGCTTGCATAAGAGCATAAGCGAATCTGTCAGCACCTACTCGACCTTCATGCTAATGAAAGTGAAACGTTTCTAAACAGTTCACTGGAAATGAAACATGGGATCACCACTTTGAACCAGAGAGCAAATGTCAGAGCATGGAATGGAAGCATCTCAGATGCCCAGTCAGAAAGAAATTCAAGAGTTAACCTTTGGCAGGAAAAGGGATGCTCACAGTGTTTTGGGACTTTATAGGGCCAATCCTGGAACATTAGCCCACCACAAATCTCACATGCAGTCGCTTGGAATCGAACCCTGGCCGTCTAGGTGAGAGGCAAGTGGTGTAACCACTCGGCCATGGCGCAGCCGTCTTTTGCCTGTAAGCCATTTAAGTGACTCGACATCAGACTTGCACAATCATAACTCTGATCTCTTAGTTTATTACAGTAATTTAATTTTTGTAATCATAATTTAAACAATGCTTGTGGAATACATTCAGCACACATTTCACAAACGCCTAAAAATCGCTTCACTAATTTCCCATTAGAAGCTACAAACCGCACAATAGATAACTGGCAGTTTTAAGAGATATTGGTTATATCATCAAATTGTATGGAAAAAAAAAAATAGTTTCATTTAGCTTGTTCCAAATTTGTTCATAATGTAAACTGAAATACATTCAATTATTTCATTGTGAATTACCTTTGAGTCGCTGCTGAACACCAATTTTATTCTGTCATAATGATTCTTAATTTCACCACAACATACAAACAACAGCATGTTAAGTTGTTCTTTGAAATTACTGTGATTATTTGATGAAGCGCTCTCATTTGTCCTGAAATGCTACCTTGTTGTTTTTCTAAAAATAGATAGCCTTAATAATAAATGTCATAAAGATCCTATTTGAATGCACATTTTCATTAAGTATTTTAATTTAATGCAGTTGATTCCTGTAATGCATCGCTAATTGGGTTAGTGTTCCTCTCGACATGCTTTAGTTGTAATACACATTTTAATTGTTCTCTCGAATCTGTATGTTTAGTATGTTTGTGTTCACCAAATCCTGTAGTATTCCAAACGTTTTTCTTTACTCCTAGTAAACAACAGGCCCAACAGAAAAATTTTTGTAGAAAAATACTGCTGCATAACCACGTGTATTCTCCATACCACATATTTTTAAAATGCAGCTGATAAGCTGATTTGCTTTGTTTTTTAATGCTAAATGGGGAGTGTGTCAATTAATGGTTAACAGTAATTTTTATCTTGTTTCCACCATCATGATAATGGTGTTTCTAACACACTATAAATCAAGTCATTTTCTGGATTCATTAATATTTGTAAAAACCACTGAACACTTTGAACTGAAATTAATTTAACTAATATTAGGAATGACCCTAATTAACGTCTTTCTCAGACAAAAAGTTATCAAAATTTAATTCACTCCACACAATTAAACACACAGTATAATGGTATACCTTGTTCTCACCAAGACAGAACTAAAACTGAGTTCTTAAAATCTGAAAGAAAATTTCCGGGGCACAGCTGGTAAAAGAATAGCTACCCTGAGTGATATTCCAATAAGAAATGAAAACAGTGCATCACCGTGACAACCGATGGCATAGCTGCACGTTTGAAACAGGGTGGAAATACAAGCATTTTAGCCAGAGATATTTGCTCTTCTTCCATGACTGAGGGAGTGAGAGAAAGAGACGGTCAGTGACAGAAGTAGAGCGCGTTCCTACCACTTCACGAGAGATTTCAGACAGGGTATTGTGAGAATTGGTAGGACAAGATACAAACATGTAATTTTGCATTTTGATTCAAAGTTTAAGAGAAGAGCCACCTCTTTCACTTCACCTGGTGAGCAGCCCTTGATTCTTAAGTATAAGATTAGACATACAAAAATATCTTCACATTTTGTTACAATAAGTAATATATCATCAGGTTAACTAACTTTCACTGACATTTTTCTGTTATATTTTCCTTAGTTGCATAGTAAGAAAGTAAATCATTTGTGCTAGTGTGTGGTGAGGTAAGTCAATTGATAGCAGATAAATCATTTCCTGAAGTAGGCAAAAGTTGGTTGGTTGGTTGCTAATGCTGAGCGCTTTGGAGTTCTTCCATGCGCCTTCTTGCTTCCCAGTATCGTAATGCAAGATCAGTCTCTTTCAGGTTTCTGCAAAAAGTGGTTTTTTATTAAATTATTGTGATTTGCAACAGTTTGCCTTTTTATGGTTTTCCATGCATTTATTCGATGCAGTAGCCCGTAAAAATCTTTTGTTTTTAATTTAGCTGCCATTAGTTCTTTTCTATACTTGTCCTAAGCAATCAACATTAACATTATCTTTAATAATTCTGGGCAGTACCAATTTAGTTACATTTGTTATGCTTTTCTTTTTATTTATTGGTATTTTTAAATTAGGACAATTGTTGATAGCTGTATACAGAATTTCCATAAAAACATTAAATACCTGTGTAATAGTACCCTATTGGTAATTTACATTCATTATGTCTATACTGGCAAAGTAATTCTATTTGCTTATGATTCTTAGGTTTGGTAGTATGAGCCCACCACATACTTACAGTAGCAATAGATATAGATACTAAATGAGTTAAAAGCTTTTAATCAATCAGCGCATCTAATTAGATTGAATAAATTATTCAAGGTCAAGGAATTATGCTGTTTTTCTAATATTCTAATTCATATAATTTTATTTGGTTAACTAGGGTTTCTGTTTCTCTGAGAATCTGCAGGCAGATTCCTAAATGATTTGAAAGTAATGGCTCAAGTATATGAAATGCAACCTCTTCCTTGTGGATATTTGAAATAACATTGTCTAAGCAAGCATTTAATCTTGTTGGACTTTCATTGAGACAATAAGAACTATACAATCTTAAAATATCTAAGAATGTATTATTCTTTGGACAGGAAATTCAAACATCATGATTTATATCACAATTTTATAATTATTGTTAAGCACCAATCTTTCCATTTTCTCAATAAGAAAATCAATTTATTATGAGGTGTTATATAGACAGAGACAATAGTTTTACAGCCTGGGAATGTTATTGCTGCTTCAAGCTTACCTTCCTCACACAGTTCATACACTTTTAGTAAATTATGCCTAATATATATAATGAAGCCAGTGGGAACATACAAATTATTTTAAATTATGTTCTTATGGCACCAGCCAATCCTGAGTCATTCATATTATTGGTTTGAATAATTTAGTACTTTTGTGATTTTTAAAGTGCTGTCACTATTTGATTATTTCTTGCAATATTATGAAAAGATTATGTAATTTTAATGACAACATGTAAATCCTTGTTTATAAATATATAGTATCAGTTCAGTTTCTTGAATTCCCCTTATAACTACAAGGAAATGTGTAATGAAACAGTTCTATAAAGGTTTCTTTTGATTTAACATCAAATTAGATAGAAAAACAAGTTTTCATTAGAACAGTTTGTAGAAGATTTATAAAAATAAAAGGATAGTGATACAGAAAGTCATGTGAACGTATACATCACTTTTTTATAATGACAAATTAATTTTCTAGTTTTTTTTTTAAGTTGTTCCTTACCCACTGAGCAGGGGGAGACTTTCTTATTTCTGATGGTGTCACAGCTCTGTCTTCATTAAAGTTGGATGTGTCGCCATCTACCAACTGTTCCAACTGAAAGAAAAAAAGCAATTGGATACTTATCAGTTTTCATAAGGATCCAGCATATGCTTCAAATTACACAGGTATAAAGTTCTTAAATGATTATTAATGTACATTTAATCATGATTCAAATAATACTATATTTAACCAAATACAAGACAATGATTTTTTCTAAAATATTAATGTTGAGAATTAGTCTTGCATCTGCAATATATTCATTTGAAATAGCATGGAGGAAAAAGCAAGTTTCAAATTTTGCAGGCAGCAATGGCAAAGCTTGGGAAAGTGTTACAAATTACTGCTAAGGTCTTGAGAAATACAGTTCAGGAGCCATTGTAAACATAAGAGGATTGTAAACATTCTTATTGGAAAAAGATTTCTCTCTCTAAAATAAGATAGAAGATTTCTTTTCATATCAGTGGTTGTTCCTAATGTTGTATTGAGAGCCAATGGTCAAAGAGAAATAGAGTTTTCACAGCAGACATGCCGAGGAAGTTTCCATTCTTCCCTCTCCAATACATTGTGTGAATTTTCACACAAATTCAAAAAAACATAAAACATTTTACAACAATATTTTATATAAAGTATGGTGCCTAAATAGAAAATCTTATTCATAACTATCATTCAATACACTGCCATTACCATCATCACGTATCGAACACAAAGCAGTACATTTTCCTTCTTCCCTCTCCTGCCCAACACAAGAATGTCTGTGCAAATTCAAATTAGGTAAAACTGTTTACAATGATACATTATGTATATTGTCTAAATAGAAAATGATATCCATCATGATCATTAAAACTGTTGCCGTCACCTCCTACATACTGACACTTTCTGTACTTCCCCTTCTCTCTCCTGTCCTTTACATGAATTTCTACAATTAAAAAAAAATAAGAATAATGAAATTTGAATCAGCTTGATTGCCTCTTAGCATATTAAAATATATGTTAAAATATGCATTTTAAAATTAACTTATGTATTCTTTTTATATAGGTGATATGCTAAATTCTAAAATTAAATTCTGAAAAAAGGGGATTGTCTTGCATTTGAGGTCATCTCACATTCAGATAAATATGTATGATGATGTTGGAGTTGTATTGAGTCACACTTATTTACACTTAAAAATCTCCACTTAATATGTTAAAAAATACTGAAATGTTTTTCAGGACATTCGCCCTCTTCTTCAGCAGTTTGGTGTGATCTCTACCCAGAAGAGAGGTTACAGTTTTTAGAACAGAAAGCAAAAGTGACTTCTACCTAGGAAGAGTGACATATACCTGGAAACAATAGTGAAGGTTTGGGGAAGAGAAAGTACAGTGACTGTATGAGAGAGGAAAAATTATGTCCTTCAGTTTTATTGCATGTGTATAGCTTTATAAATAAACTTCACAACAGCCAAAATCTACTGTCAAGAAGAAGAAATAAATTAAAAAGGAAAAAGAAAGATATAGAATAGAATAGAATTTATTCACCTTAAGAAATACAATGAATTCATGGCTTCGTCAAAAACAAATAATACATAATTTAACAAATCTCTTACACTTCTATATACATTTTATTTTACAGTATTGATCAAAACAAGTACAATTGTTGCTAAGCTAATCTTGTCTTGAGGCAGTCGTTAAGGTGAACAACAAAAGTTAAGCTTTACACGCCAATTCCATTAGTCACTCATGGGTATTTATAAAATAAAGCACAAGCAATTTCCTTTGTATATTTCATTTATGGACAGTGCTGCGGCAGAGACTCTGTCCTAGGTGACATGGGCTTGATCCTAGGGGAGTGCATATGGGAATTTTTGTGGGCAAAGTGGCAAATGGACAGGTTTACTCTGGGTTCTCCAGTTTCACCTGCCATCCATTCCACTAATTGCTCCATTATCATCTTCCACCTTCCCAACAAGAAGGAGACTCATTTCTCTGATTGCCGCCAGAATATCGTAAGAGAAGCTTGCGATTATCTTAAGAGACAAGGTTTAAAATGCATGCAGAATTATCTACTGCTCTTTGAGCATTTCTCACAATTTCTTTCTTCTTAAAGAGAAAAGAGTAACATTTTTGCCTGTCATGTTGTCAACAGGGCCACATGTTTCTTTTGTGCGTTTTGTTTTCCCATCCACAAAGGTAAAGTAAAGAGAGGAAGTACTGTTGCTTTCACTGGTTTTATGGCAACTATTTTCAATGGGGGTCAATTCTAGAGCTTATAAAATACTCCAAAGATGCACAAATGCACAAAATAAAACTAAAACGCTAAGCACTGTAACAATCTATTGCCAGCATTATGTGAAGAGTTTGTCTAGAAAATGCTGTAGTTACTATTACGTTAATGATGATAGTTTATTGTGTGAAATTGTTAGTGAAACTGATCAGATGAAGATAATATTTCCACTGAAGAAGCAATAAGTGAACCATGTAGTAGCATGGGTCTTATTCATCCATTAAATAATGTTTTAATAATAATAATAATAATAATAATAATAATAATGTTTATTTGTCAGAAACCAGAATACATCTAGAAATGACATCATCAAAAATATATTTACATATATGATTACAGTTTATTTACATTGATTCACGCTACAAAATAATGCCAACAGTACATCCATAAATTCATTAATGAATAAAATGGGTTATTTATTAACCAGTTGTGAATACACATTTTTAATCTATTAATTGAGAGTACTCTTGCTGTTTCTGGTAGTTTGTTAAACGTATTAATACCATTATAAAAGCAAGTGTTTGCGCTAAGGGTTCATTTGCATCTCGGATAGTCTAACTTATGTTTATTTCTTGTATTAAAATTATGCATGTAAGTTCTGAGAGAATATTGGTTAATGTCCATTTTGATGTAAATTAGTGATCTATATATAAAAATATTGTAAATGATCATAACCTTTAAACTCAGTAAAGAGTGGTTTATAGGGTTCTTTGCTATTTTTATTTAAAACAATCCGTAGTGTCTTTTTTGTAGGAGGATCTTATGAACCTTGGTTGAGTGACCCCATAAATGTATGCCATAGTTTATGTGAGTCTCAAATAAAGCAAAGTATACCTGTCTGATTGCTCAGGATAATTTAGTACATACATTTTTCATCTGTTTTTTCCATCCAAGTTTATGATCAAGATAGAATCCCAATAGTTTAACAAAAGGAAATTCATTTACTCTTATGTCTGACAAACTAAATGTAAATTGCTGAGATTTTTGTAATTTAACAGTAACTTATTAGCTGTAAACCAGTTCTTTGCAGTATTAAAATTTTGTGTTTCTAAAAGTGTTAACTGATTATTATCTGAATGTGATGTAATTAAAGTTGTATCATTGGTATACATAATAAGATCTTGCGGTAAGTTATAGCCCAGGTCGTTGATTACTAGAATAAAAAGGAAAGGTCCTAAAATAGACCCTTGCGGGACTACATTATTAATGTACCGTATCTCAGAAAATTTATCTGCGTTTGCCGCCATTTGCTGTCTATTATTAAGCAGGACTTTATAAGTTTTGTGTTTTCACCTTTAATCCTATAGTGTTCAAGTTTACATATGAGTTGTTCATGTGATATACAGTTCAAAGGCTTTAGTGAGATCCACAATAATACACACACATTTTCTTTGTTTTCCAAAGCAGTTATTATTACTTTTGTTAGATATTCATGTGTCAAGTAATGTAGGCCATTCAAAAAGAGGAATTTCTACTGTGTCTCGCAATATTCACCTAGAAAGTAGAAGTATGAGTGCTTAAAAAGGTCACATCATTGTAACTGAGAAGAACAGTGGAGAATTTAGCAATGGCATTTTGAATGATAATCATGAAATAATGAAAATGTAATAGTAAACAACAAAAATAACAATAGAGGAAGACTAAAACCAAAATGTAAACCGAACAAGAAAGTAAGAAGGGCAAACAAACTGAGCTCAAGGCATGGTGAGCAAAAGAAACCCAATCCTTGTCCCAGGAAAAATATGTCAAAATACTGTGCTGCAATTAGTGAAGTGGGGAGGAAATTAATGTTCGACAACCATTACTCAACAAATGATAGAAGAATTGAAAACTATCTTTTGCAAAATGGAAAAGAACTTCACAAACTGTGAAAAGGAGACTGTGAGAAGGAGACTCACCACAATTGAATATTCTGTCAATATTTCTGGAATGATGAAGAGAATATATATACAATTTCTTCTGAAGATAGTCCATTTCTCAAATGAGCTTCAGATATATATTACAAAATGCTTCATCTACTGGTGCTGCTAAAAGGGATATGCACGGATGTCATAAACCTCATAACAAAACTGATTGCATGTAGAACAACAACTGAAGAATTTTATAAACAGTATTCCAGCAGTTCCCTCCCATTATTATCACTAGAGAACCAGCAAGTTAAACCTTTCTTGTGAAATACGGAATGTGTCAAATTAATATAGGTTGTATAAAATCAATTGCAAGGACAACAATCACAAATTTGTAACATTCAAGGTATTTTAAACACATTTTTAAGTTCTCCAATTTTGGATTTCATATAAAAAAAACAAAAAAAAAAAAAAACACATGAAACCTGCGAGAAAGGAAAACATATTGGGTATCAAATTCTTGATGCATTTGAGCGACACTTGCAGGAGAAAGAGGTTTGTAAATTTGTGTTTGAACAATCAGCAATGCAAGGAAGAGTTTTCTGCATGTCTCTTTTCATTTGCAAAAGGTTTTCAATACTCCATTCGGTAAAAGTATACTTTTGTATTATGCTTGTAAAGTTGCTGTTTACAATTTCACTGTGTATGAAAGTAATTCTAAGGATGGATATTGTTATGTGTGGAATAAGTCAGAAAGGAAAAGCGGAGAAAATAACATTTGCACTGCTTTTTTTAAATATTTATGTATAGTTGATGAACAGGTTAACTGTTACTAAAATCTCACTTTGTTGTATTAGCTACCCAGGACAAAATAGAAACAAGTAAATTTTAGCTATCATTTACATTTTTACTTTCTCTATATGTATTAGGTACAGTGTATAGAGAAGGTATTGTATTGGACCCAAAAATTTGATACCAAGATTTCACCGGAAATATATGCTTTGAGACCCCCTGAATCCAAAAAAAGCATTTTTAGAAAAATGTCCATGTGTGTGTGTGTGCGCGTGCATGCTTCCAAGGATGCAGCACAAAGATTTTCAAGAAAGTCCCCCCACCATAAACTACCCTTTACAAGGAAAAACTTTCAAAAGTTTTTATTTTTTTAAAAATGGCTCTTAACAATTTTGATTAAAATCTTATACATTTAAGATATTTACTTGCCAAATAAAATGTATAGATTCAATTTTCTGGGAATAGCCTCTGAAGACTACTTTATTCTGGATGAATTTAACAGATTGTGGCATAATTGCTAGAACGTAAATGATGGACAAAAACTTACCACACAGAAAATGTAGAGCACATTAAAACACACACTTTATGTTATATACATTTTTTTCATGGAGCTGATCGTTTTTAAGATATTCCTTGTTTTTAGTTTCAGCTTTCAAAATCTTATACTTTTCTCATACAGGAATTTTGTCAACTCGTGTCCATACAAACAAAGGAACTTCAGTCGCATAGCAACCATCTTTTAACTATCACTTTAACCTATGGTACTGCCTTATTTCGCTTCTACTTACAAGGAAGCAAGTAATAAGACTATTTCTGCTAATTTTTTCTCAATTAGCATGAAGTAAATGGAAGCCTAAGCTTTTTAACAATATTTTTTTGCAGAGATGTAGAGAAAGTCATGTGAATGGAACACATCAGATTTTTCTTAAAAGATTCAATAATGTGAATGAAGTTAAACTGACTTTTTTATTGACAGGCCACATCTATATGCCTGTTGACTCAATACATTCAACAATAGATACTTTTGTTAAGAGAAAAGTAATCTGGTCCCCATCACAATGGCACACTTATAAATCTGGCAAGAACAAATCCCAGACCCTATACTGTTGCAATACTTCATCATACTGATTTTAAATACTGGAGAAAATCATCAACAATGATTCTGTCAACCACAGAAGACAGAGAATCATTCAAAATTTCAAATGTCAAATCAGAACAATTCAACAGCATTCTTGCAATACATTCTGATTATAATGGTGAAGACATCACTAATATCAGAATTACAACCTATCGAACAGGAAGAAATTAACCTAACTGAGATGTAAAAACTTTAGTTAAGACAAAATATTTATTCCCATTACCTTCTAATTTCCGAGAAGAAATACTTGGATTTAGAACTATATTCAAAAGATATTACTCCTGGGATGTACCTTGAACAGTTCAGGAGTCTGTCAAGAAAACACAGTGTTGAAGATAAGCTACCTAGAAACTGATGTAGAAGATAATGATATAAATATCTAATAGGACAGCTGTATTTGAATAATTATTTAATAAGCTTTTCTTAAAATATGTTTCTGTAAAATGTTTTCTTTGCATGCTAACTTATGTGATTCCCAAAATCTTTGAAAATGACCTATTTATGGAAATATGTATAAAACTTTTAAACTTACTGGCTCCAGGAATCACCCCTCAGATTATTGTAAGTTACAGATGTTTTATTATAAGTAACAATGATTTCAATAAGCTCATTCTTCAAAGCGCAGAATATTATAAACAAAATTTCTCACCGTGTTTGACTAATACCCATGAGAAAATACATTCTCATTTTGTGCTCTATTTTAAACAATCTTTATTTATGTTGGTCTACAGAAAAATATTGAAATATAACTTCTATAAATGAATACATAGTCTTATTTGTATCTCCTGTAAATTTTGTAAAATGGCACTTAAGTCATTCTGGCTTTCTAGGGATGATATGATCCATTTCTGCACTTTCATACCAGGCATCGGGCTGACCATCCATTCTGTCTTCTCTCTGAACCATAGTCTCTGCTCCTCAAAAGGCATCTGACCCCAGGCACTGGCTTGCAAGTCCTGGGAGTAAAAAGCTATACTCACACTTGGACGTGCAGAAATGACGTACAGTTCGCTGTAAAGAACAATCTTGCTCACATCTAGGCACACTGCGGAGTTGATGTAGTTTCATTTCTGCATGTAAATAATGCAGCTTTTTATCATTTATAAGTATCACAGAAATACTACTTCAGATTCTATGGAAAGTCAGGGGTACTCTAAACACAACTTCATAAGTGTTGATAAGATAGCATAATTCGTTGAGGACGTTATCCAATGTAATGGATTGAAAAGTATATACTCTATGTGTGTGCATGAGTGTGTGATGCTAAGGTACATGGTTGTTGTAGGTTCAGATGTGCCCATTTAAATTACATATAATCATATACGTAATAGCTCTCTTAAGGAGTCATGTTTGTAGTCTTCATTATCAATCATGTTCTCATTCAACGATTATCTCATGTTCTTCCAATACTTCCATTGTAACATTATCATACAAATTTTGACACTGCTTATTGTATATTGTTCTATTTCTTATTGTTATATTCAATCATTTATGTGTTCTTGCTAATATTTGTACTTGTTAAGCTTTATTAATGAGGCAACCTTGCAATAAAGGAAACTTTAAAACAATAATTTTTTTACATTTCTTATAATTATTGCTAGAAATATTTGCTATTATTTCCCTTACAAAATTGTTTTTGGTTCTATTATTATTATTATTATTTACCATTTAAAATACTGTAATATGATTTGTCGTAATGATGCTAGATGATACTATAATAAGCAAATCAACTTTTATTATTTTTAACATGCTGTCTAATTAAATATACTTAGAACTTAGAGACTTTTGAAATTTTTGTTCAAATATTAACATTACATTATTATTCAGAATTATGACCAAATTGCTTCAAACCCTTATGGAACATGATTCCTTTTACTATGATTATACATTTATTTTATTATTATTTAATAAGAAAACACATATTAAATCAATTAAATAACTCATAATTCCATGCAGCTCTTCCATAAAATATGGGAAGATTAAATCAGTGATTTCAAGTTAATTTAAAATCTTATTTAATTATTTTTTTGGTTAGTCATTTACCTATAAAATTTCCAATTTCTAGCTATTGTTCCCAACCAGTATCCCTTACATTGTTATTACTATATAATTTTTGGCATTTATCATACAACTGTTGTATCAAATTAATTAGCATTTCCTCATCCATTCCTGCAGATAAAGGTATAAAAATGTAATGATTGAAACCAAGACAAGGGAACTACTAAATAATAATGAATAACAATGGCCTTGGCTAGTCAGATGCACAGACAATCCTTTCGATAGAACATGATTGGTACTGATGATGGAACTCTGCCTACCGAAGAATGAAGAATTATTCTCTGGAAGTGATTCGCTTGCCCAGTCTTCAGCCTTGCACATCTGGTCTCCATCTAGTGACAGCCATCTCATTTGTTAACCAGAATAAGATATTTGACTCACTGTGCTTTACTTCTGCGCCTCCAAATGTGAGTATAAATAAAGTTCTACATATGAGGAGGGTAAACAGAGAAAGAAAGAAAGAAGGAAAGGAAAGAAAGACTATTTCACTTATACATGTGCTATTTCTGGAGCATCATTTAATTTGCTTTCAACCCTTCGCAGATGCTCGGTTTTAAGTCTAAAATGAGGACATTTAACATCACATGTTAATTGTACTTAGACAATTATCATTGCCATATTTCCCTTTTCTTATGCTAATTCTTTTCATTTACATTGTTAATAAGTTGTACAAAAAAGAAAGTTAAAAAAATAGATAAAATGCTTCATTACTGGTTAATGCCTGTCTCACATTTTTCTAGAATGCTTTGAAGCTATGAATAAGTCTGTAAATGTACTTTATAGTTACAGATTATATTCAAATGGTCCTGAAAGTGTTCTGTCACTTTAGAAACATCAAATCCAGAGAAGAGGAAAAATCAGCAGTTGCATGTTTGGTTACAGGAGCACAAAAATAACTCACTGGCTCTTATTAGGCAGACACAAAAACCACTGAATTAAATGTTTGGCACAAATTATTTTTTTTTGGAAATTTCAACCAAAATTAATAAGCTTTCAATATCCCAATGAGCAAAAATCGTATCACCAAATTCATAGAACCACCACCAGAGGGACAAAGATGCTGTGATCATCAGAAGCAAGTCATTCAGACTCAGTCAGCTGAAAATGAGGAATAAATTGCTTGAAACTAGTTTAATTACCTACTTTAGTGAATTTACATATTTATTTATTTTAGTATTTGTTCACAAAATATGGCTGGAAACTTAATGTACAAAAATATTTTAATTAAATTTATTAATAAACAATTTTGAACCCACACTTCCTTGAAGATGTTGCTGCTCTTTTGCTACCTTGACCTGACCAAACTAACGACTCTTTTCCTAGCATAAAGGGCTTATACTGCCCAACATACGATTAAAAATTCTGTCAAAAATGAGTGCAACCAGAATATGCAGAGTTGGAAGAAAGTAAAACTTGGATAACTGCAAGAAAGCAGCAAGTAGTCAAGAAAAGAAGTGAGAAGATGGGAGATGACTGAAGAAACTTATGAAGCAGAGGGCATCACGGCATCAGAATAAAGGCGACCAAACAAGAAGGAGGAAGAAGACGACTATATGACACCATCTGAAGCAATCTACGAAGTAGATGACAAAAGAAGAATGTAATCAATCAGAGATATGATGAAAGGTGAGAATGTTTCCTTACACTAGATTCTTTTAAGGGGAGATGCTGACAGTCATGTTACTGGTACATTAATTCTTCTGAAATGATAGCATAAACTCAAAAGTTGAAATATTTCCTCAAACAACTATTAGCAAACTCTGAAAATACTCTGCTAAGTACAAAAATTAAAATCATTTCAACCTCTGTGTCATGCTTTGAGTTATCTCATCAGGTAAAAAGTATGATCTGGTATTTGCTTCTTCAATTTGAAACTTATATTCTTAGTTTCACCTGATTGAAAAATATTTCACTGTCATCCAGTATGTTCCATGGTTATAGGTTTGAACCTCAGAGGTAAATGGATTCTTGTTTGAGTGTAAAAATCCTTAGCATGGCTTCATCCAGAAGGAAACTTAAGTTGAGGTTTATTTGCTGTAAGTGAACCTTGTATCCTGAGAAAATGATCTATGAAGAAAACGGTCCACCACTTATGCACCCCAACAACTGCCTTTTGCACGCATTGAGGAACCAATCATCACTGAGGATCTAATGATAAATACCAGTTAGTACCAGAAAGTTTATTAATTATGGAAGATCTTATTGTAGGTCTGTATGTCCTATTTGGGGTGTTGCTTTGATTAACTGCTTGAACTGATCATTATCAAGGCAATACATAAGCTTAAGCAGATCTTTCTCTTACTTCTTTTATTAAGGTGTTTTAATTTTCTTTATAATAACTAAGACATAAAGAATCAATTAATTTTGGTGAGATAAATCTGCCATAAATGAATCTAAGATTAGAATCCTGAAAGACTGCACTCTGATTACAATAGGAGGGGATGGGAGGGAAAACATCTATCCTTGTTGAAGCATGAACTCATGCTTCAAATGAACTTCAGACCTTCAAATTGAAACAGTGCAGATTACTCGTTTTCAATTTAGCACTGCTTTTTACTTATTTCAGAGATTGTTTTGCATTTGAAAATCTGATGTGCTACCTAATGAGTTATGAATATTTTGAACAACCAATACTTACAAAGTGGAAGGTTGTACTTGCAGCTGCATATTGTGCCCGTAATCTGGCTCTTCTTTCTCTGTAGTTTTTAGCATCTCTCATTCGTCTTAAAGCTCGTTCAGACTCTGATTCATGTGCTCTGCGTTCTCGCTTCAGTAAGGCATCTCTTTTTCTGCGCTCTTCTATCTGCTCTGGTGTAAGGCGTGATCTGCGTTCTCGGGCACGCATAGTGTTGCGCATACGTTCCACTGCAAGTAGAGTGCCCCCTTCATTAATTAAACACCAAACAGCTTTCAAGATTCTGCTGTCAAAAATTATCAATTTTTATCTTTAATCACTAAAAATACAACCATATTTTACAGCATAAAACATGACATTTTTTGCCAATGTTGTAAAGCTTACTGACAGGAAAACAAAGCTGTAATAACAATGATAATGTAAATGAGCACGTTCTTCTTGTCAGAAAATAGATGAAGGAAAGATAAAAATGACTGTTGTTATGATTGTCTTGTAACTGAAATCGTTACACAAAACCCAACTTGATAATTTACATTTTGGTACAAATTTTGGACAGCAAAGCTACCATTATCCTGAGCATACACTCTTTAGAGATTTAACATACACATTAATGCATACAGAGTGAGTCATCCATACACACTTTAACAAACATAAATTCTTTATTAGTTGTTTGGATTGAACTTAATTATGAGGGTTATTCAAAAACTAATGCCTCCTATTTATTTTAATGGAAACTGCAACAAACACAGAAAACACAAGAATACAGTAAAATAGAGTAAGATTTCCACTACATATTGTTATTTTTCCATATTGACACCACCATTCATTATACACTCTTGCCAACAATGAACAAAAGCCTATATGCTGCACTTGAAAAATCCTGAACCAGCCAAGACTAGCCACTGTCTTACAGCTTTGATGGCAGCATATGAGTCTGAAAAGTGTTAGCTACTTAGTCAGTCTTTCATAGATCAAAGGGATGAATTCTGAAAATGTTGAATCAGGAACGAACAGTGTATGTGATAAAGTGAGTCCAGCCAAGTTCAGCAATAAGTTCCATGGTCAAAAAACTGGTGTGGGTGCCTGACATGTTGCAAATAAAAGTTTTGACTTCTTCTCTGACCTGAATTTGGAAATTTGGGCTTTAAGCCTAGTCAGTGTCGACTTGTGCTCTGAATTGACAGTTGCTTTATGTTAAAAGGTATTCAACAGAACCATACCCTATCTATTCCAGAAGACTGTGAAGATCAATTTGCTGCAGATGGCTGTCTTTTGAACTTCTTTGTTGCAGAAGTTGCATACTGCCTCTCCAGGGTCTTTCTTTTGGATTCTGGCTCATACAAAAGATACAATTAATAAAATTACCTTTATTTAATCATAATAATTCATTAAAATTTCCAGGAGATGCTGCTCTATTAAAGCTATTGCATGAATATTAAATTTTGGAAGATGGAATTATTTTTTATTTGGATTGTATATTAAATGATAATGAATTATATTTAATTATGTTTTTAGTTGTTTTAGCAAGAAAATTCCTTTTTCAGCATGATCACCAGTTCTTATTCCTCAATCATTGTACTATGTTAGTCCTGTATTTTCTTTATTTTGATCTTTCACTCTATGAATATTAATATCAGTCATGACACCATATCTCAGCTTTGTTAACAGTGTTTGGAAAACTGTCACTTTCAGCCTCATATTGGTCCAGTAGGTTCCAACAAACTTTCATTAGATTATTCTTTTCATCTTGTGTAAGCATTGACAGTATCCATCGCACACACTTTATGATAATCAAGGTGCTTAGTATCTTGTCTCAGGCATACAGCTGACATTCAGCTACGTAACCATTCCTTGGTTGTAATCTGCCAATCATCATTAATGAGTTGATCAGCATTCCACAATTAAGTGGAATGGCAGCTGGCAGGGTTAAGTAGGTCATGATTTGTCATGTATATCCTTTTCAGCACTAACTGAAATGTTATACCCACTGCCTCAAATTACTCACTTCTACAGCATCGTCCCATACACCCTTAGAAAGCATTAATGGCTTTCCATTGGTACAATTTGTTCAGCAGTGAGGAACTCAATAACACATTTCTGTTTTATATGCATCTCAGTGTCAGATGTCATTTTGGAATGCTCTCCTGTTAGTTATCCATCGCAGGACAACCGAACCAACAAGCCATTACCTGGCAGATTCAACAATTGGTACTGCACCATTATAATCTGACTTGGACACTCAAGTCAAACATAAAATGGGAATGAGCCTAATATGTGTCACAGTTTTAATATACATTTCCTGCACACTCATTCAATTATTTTTGGTACTTAAAATAATTGCTGTTAGTGGATAGACATTACAATGGGAAATAATTCCTTGAACAATGTTGGTAAATGTGCCCATGGGAATTTCTGCACATGCTGCAGTAATTCCAATGAAGGGCCTCCAGTGTAAGTGGTTTCCTATGATATATAGCATACGTCAAATTCTAGACGTTCTCGGGCTTCAAGCCAGGATAATGGGAGAGATGCAAGCTCCTGAAACATTGATGATTCTTCATCACTACATCTATCTGGCTTGAAACCTGAGAACGTCTAGAATATGTTCGTCGCCAGGAAAGCATCAGATCCTATTTCAGCATACTTCAAGTTCCTCCAAAGGTGAAAGTCCGAAGTTCTGCAGTTCATTTGGTTAATATGGTAGGAACTCAAGTGCACCTCTTCAACCACACCTTCACACATAGTAGCATTGAGGTGGTGCCCCACTTTGTTGGTAGAATAACTTCTGTTTCTATAAAGCGTACATATACCTAGAAAAATTGATGTGTTTAGCATTTCCAGACATCAGGTGTCAGTAAAGGTCCTATTAAACTTCCTGATGACAATCGACATTATATACCCCTGGTAGAATGATTGCCTATTGACATGAATAAGTAAAATTCTGGAGTCCAATACACATAATTATAACATACACTGTTAACACAATTATATCAAATACTGGTTTCTTAAATTTGAATTTGGCCTCATCAGACCACAAATTATGCATCACTCTCATTTACCACAAAATTTAATTGATCATCAGGATTGTATTCATTTAGTATGTGCAATAATCTTTACTTCTACACTTCTACTAGCAGCTTTCAGAATGCATTATGCAAATTATTCCAATTATTATATCAAAAATAATATTAATTACTTAAGAACCAATAATGCTCATTTGATTTTTCTATTTAACCACGGATGCTGGCACAGCCCTAACATTGCTAACCCCTGTATCATAAGCACATTGTGTAGCAGATTTCTGAGCCAACACTGCAGACTTTTCTGTGAGTATAGTTGAAGAAATAAGACTCGAAGCAGTATGAGGTCTTTTGGGTTACAAATAGTGTATGACTCAAACTTATCAGGAAGCTATGCATTTGTAAAACATGTTGTAGGTTGTATTGCAAACAGAAAACTCTGCAGAGTTGAAATTCAGGAACATTTTTACTTTCTCTACTTAGTACATAGCACACATGTAGAGAGAATATTGCACTCCAGGCAAAAATTTGATAGCAAAATTTCACTGAAAAAACATGTTTTAGGGTCGCTTATATATATATATATATATATAAAAAAGGTGTGAGTGTTTGTGTCCATCCATGAACATGATAACTAAAAAACGAAAAGTCGGTAAAATACCCCCTTGGTATTTAAGTTTAGTATTTTACAAGGATGGGACACAAGATTTTGAGAGAAATCCCTCCACTCCCCGATATTAAACATATGCTATTGTATCAAAAAGTTAGAGCCCTATTTGAGAAAATCAAAATTGTTGAACATTTTTCTGCGTAAAGGATAGTTCTTGAAAATCTTTGTGTCATATTTTTGAGAGATACTGCCCTTAAATAGCAAATTTGGTGTATAACAGACTTTTCATTTTCGAGTTATGCACAGACACACACAGACTTTTTTTTGGCTTCAGGGGGTCTGAAAACATATTTCCAGTGAAATCTCGGAATGAAATTTTTAACTGGAATACAATACCTTCATTATCTACTATGTGCTTTTTTTAGTAATGTAGATTCTGAATTTTACATTACACACTTAAGGTAGAATAAGTACTGGATACCAGTACCTATAGTATGCCATCGGAGATTAAATTTAGAATTTAGAATTTTAATAACCAATTATTGTTTACTGGATACCAGTATATTGGAGTTAGTAATTATCAGCAATAGATATGCGAGATTAAATTATTCATAAATACAAAAAAAAAAAAAAAAAAAAGAAATAAAATTGAAAATATAAATAATATTTAAAATAAATAAATAGTAAATTATTCATGTGTATATATATTAAATAGTAAAACTTAATAAATTGATAAAGATAAATACATTTGGTATGTTATTCTCTATATTTGTTATTGTTGTTTAGAAGTAATTTCTAGTGTTAATTATGAATGCATGTATGATGTGTGTGTGATGTTTTAGTTATTTATCATATTTAAAAATTTTATCATTATATTTATTTGTTTAAAGTTAAATTTTTACTTTAATATTTATAATTTATATTCAATTATGCTAGTTTAAATTTATCTGTAAATGATGACTTATGTATAAATGTGATGTTTAATGAATATTAAAACTCCAGCATATTAGCCCTGGTTTAAGTAATTAGTACCAGGGTTATTATACAATTTTTTTATTATTATTATTATTATTACTATTATGTGCACATGCGTTAAAAAAGTGATAAACACTCGAAAAAGTGTCCTATAACAAATTATAAAATATGGTTGGTTGGAATCTAAATGCTTGATAATGAAATCATTCATTTTCTTGCACTCCAATATTTAGCTGGGAGGTTGTAATCTTCTGTAAAAGCCAGGCAATGCAGAAGGTGATCCATTTCTTCATTAAGGACATTGGATTCTCTGCTTTGCCAAATTTGTATAAGTATTTTTGTAAACAGTCTTGTCCTGTTATATAAACACTTGACCGAGGATTTTTCCACTGTCAAGGGATACTTACAGCATCAAATAGAGTAAGAAGGTAGACATAGAAGGTAGCTAATAATAACAATAATAATATTGTAATCAATAACTCCTACAAGAGCTATCTTATGTATAAAATCAAAATACATGTTATTACAAAAAGTATTATTTGTGTACATACATATATACATTATAATTCAGTAACACTATACAGACTTTTACTTGTTTGGAATAGCTTTAGGACATGTTTAAATTCTGAGTCTAGCCAATGATAATTTATTATACAAAACAACTTCTATTTTATATGGACCCTTAATAGTTTGAGTTTTATTTGTGCTCATCCTATGATAATCATTTGCTTCCCTTATAACATATGCATAACAATCTTTTTAAGTGTGTTAAATTGCCTTTTTCCTTAACAAGCATAATAGTTTTGAACACATACATTGAAACTACAGTTAATATGTTTTTTCAATTTATACTAAGTTGATCTACATAACTAAATAATTGAGATTCAGAAGATAGCCAATATAATAATATGCATACAAAAGTGTGATTCTGTATTGCAAATGATATCAGAGAAAAAGATATTTCATATGTTTTAAGTGTAAATTTTATTATTTTTCTGCTGAATTAAATATTTTTTACAGACTCAAACTACATATTATGCTATTAATTCAAACAACCACCTGAGATAATTGCAAAGATTTATACAATGATTCATAAACATTTCAGGAAAAGCCATTGAGAACTTTAAGAGCATTGGTGATTTAACTTGCTTAAGGTGTAATTTCCATATGCTCAGACTGTGTCGTTCCCTTTAGTGAAAGAGCCAAGGCATATAAACTGTGAGTGGTGAAAATGAAACATAGCGTAAGAAAGGGAAGGAGAGGTAAGTGGGAAGGGATAAATAAGAAGAGGTTTAAAGCACAGAGAAATTTAGGCATTTCCAGATTACCAGAAGCTATTAGGTAGAAAAGGGATGAAAGGGAAATGAAAATAGACAAAATTCAGTGGAAGCCATCAACACTAAGGAAGGAACACACAAGCTGCAATTGTATTTAAAACATGGAGAAGGGGAGGCAAGTTGTATTCGATTTTGAGCAAATAAATTCATTCATTCAAGCAGCTATTCAGCATTTTTGGAACTTGAAAGACTGCCAGGGGAAGGGGTTAAGGGGTTTGGAAGTTTTGCATCCTTTTGTGTGAATATCACAGGATTTTTCATCCATTATTTGGAATAGTCTGGACTGTACAAAGTTACAATTATAAGGGATAATGGGGAAGGTTAACTATAAATTCCTCTAGAGCATTGAACAGGATATTCATAAACAACAGGGACAGGAGCTAGATAGAATTAATCTGTGCCAGGCAGGTATACCAGCTAGTTCACTATTTTAACATACTAATAATGCCAACGTCTTCTGGTCACTAACTTATGTGTAAAATGTTTCCGTATGCAACACAAGATTTTAAAAATCATTATACTGTTGTTTTCATTTGACATTGTGATTCACATCAATGCCACTATTGCCAACTTTCAGATTACGATGGGAGTTCCAATCCAACAGGACTAAAACAACAGAGGGGTTCACTTTGCAGAAAAATTGTAATCCGTGATATTATGAATTCGTAGTTTATATAACCTTTGCTGTGCAACAAAATTTGCTAACAATCAGGGTAATTTGTAAACATTTTATTATTTCCACACTCTATGTATAAATACTCATGGAAGCAAACCATGCCATTGTGGGTTCTTTTCACCGTTTAAGGTTATATTGCTCATTAACAGCTTCCTCCTTCTTGGACAATTATTCACATGACTGGATGTGAAATAATATGACTTGTCTGAAAAGGAAATCACTTGTACATGTTATAAGTTTTAACACTGTTCTTGACAAAAATCAGGTATGTGTACTACTGCAAAACACCTATTAAAGTCAGTTTGTCTGTATGTATGAAGCAGCACAGTAACCCTTAAAGTATAAAGTTAAGATTTTTTAAATCAGAAATTTGAAGAAAATTTGCTGATACATTTCAATTGTGTTTGAAATTGGTACACTAAGTACTGTTTAGATGAACTACTGCTTATAGAGAGAAGAAATCTTATGTGCAAGTTTAACATATTTGCTCAAATCATTTCAGATCAGTACAAAACAAACAAAATGTAGATGAACAACTTTCTAGGAAATGCAATTTTTAGAAATAATTCCACAAAGTCCACCAAATAATAGAATGCAAAACAAAATGTTGCGATTACATCTGAGTTACAGTGCTACAGGTGGATTTGTAATTTTTTCTGTTAGCTAGGCACATCACTGTGGTTGGATGAAAATTGTGGTTTCAGTGCGAGATATGACCACCAATAATGATTTTCTATTATATTTAGATGAAATAGTGGAAACATAGGTTTTTAAATAAAATCACAGTTTTGGATTCAATTTCATTTTCTGAAATCTTTATTATTTGAAAATTGGATAAAATAAATTTTACACCTTAAATACAGGCATTTAATTCACAAAAGTTGACCTAAATAGTTGCAAGCTTCACTTTACACAACTAAATCTAAATAAAGGAAACTATCTTTACATTCACCTCAGTTGATAATACAGCTTGTTGGCCAGTAGATGAACTGCTTTTGCTTATATAACGTGACAGGCAGCATTGGGACTTTCTCAGGACATGACAGGGCTCAGTTTCATTGGAGAGTGAGGGATATAAATCTAGGACTGGAGAGGGTTTGATTAGCCCTGTTGCATGTAATTAATATGTAACATTATAATATAACTATGCAAGTTCATGTCATTACATGAGACGAGTATCATACATTAAACACTTATATTGACACATATTGGGAGAAAGAAATGAAAATAATTCTCATTAAAACTTTGGCAAATGAATCAACTTGAATCATGGATTTAAATTTAACAAAATAATGGAATCAATAATATGTAAAATAATGTTTCAAAACATTAAATTATTAATAGTAATGACACATTTACACAATACACCACAAGGTTTTACAATGACTGTGGGAGTATATTTTTAGGATGGGCAGAGCATGGTTTGTATTTAATTTGATTGTTCTATTTCTTCATTAACAGTATAGTTTCAAACATAAGGAATGATGTCAACCTAATTATGGAATTAAGTGGGCCTGAATTTCATGTGGATATTTCAAGCTTGTTCTTTTTGAGTGAAAAAATATCAAGCTGCACCTGTGTTTGGTATCAGATGAAAGTTATTTGATGCTATTAATATAAAAATAATAGTTGCAACAAATCTTCACTTATCTTTTGGAATCCTTGTCTGGACTAGTTTCGAAACGATTTCATTGCATTATCAACATATCCTTTTGGTCTCTTTTTTGATGTTGTTTATTTACACACTGTTATGGTTACTGCTACTAGGTGGATTGTGTACTAATGCATTGCTAACTACTGGAATCAAAACAAATTTGGTAAGTGTCAATTGGAGGTATATCAAAATTCATTGCATGATTTCTATACTTTAATATAAATATTTTCTCCCAAACCATTAAATCTATGGGCCCATTTAAGTGTTTTAATAATTTAACATCTGGATTTATTTCATGATTAAATTTCCAAAAATGTTCTGCTACAGCTGATTTATCAATTTGTTTGTATTTAATATTCCTAAAGTGTTCTTTTACTCTGGTTTCCAAATGACGTTTAGTCTTACCAATATAAACAAGGTCACAATTTAAACAGTTAAATTGATAAATGCCAGATTTTTTATTTTTTGAAATTTCATCCTTTTTAGAAAAGCCTAACAAATTTTTTATACTGTATTTATTTTGAGGAACCAATATTATGCCATGCTCTTTGAAAATATTTGTGAATTTTTTATTTGCCCAAGGGTGATAAGTAAATTTTTTTTAAATGTAATTATCTTTTATTTTCTTAAGCGTAGAAATATCTTTAATAGCTTTTTGATATTTAAACTTCTCAATTTTTGTTATTTATAAAATCAGTATTAAAACCATTAATTAAAGCAGTGTTAATGTGTTTATATTCTTTATAGAATTCATCTTTATTAAGGGGTAAATTAATTAACCTATAAATTAAACTATTAAAAACAGCAAATTTATGTGAAAAAGGGTTAAAGCCATTATTTTTTATATAAATATCAGTGTGGGTTTGCTTTCTGTATATTCCAAAATTCAATTTATTGTCTTTTTTTATTATTTTTAAATCCAGGAAAGGGAGATAGCCATCGCTTTCAGTTTCTAATGTGAATTTTATAGCCTTATCTTGTAAATTTAAAAGTTTTAAAGCATCATTTACATGTTATCAGGAACAATAGCAAATATATCATCTACATATCTATACCAAGTTTTAAAAATTAGAGGGAATGCTTTAGTGACCTGTAATTCAAAATAGCTCATGAAAAGATCAGCAAGAAAAGGTGAAAGTGGACTACCCATTGCTAAACCAGAAGTTTGTTGATAGAATTTGTCATTAAAGCTGAAAAAATGTTGATCCAAACAAAGATTAGTAAGGATAACAAAATCATTTATTAACTTTTCATTCGGTTCTATAGAACTTAACCATTTTTTTAAAAATGTCAAAAGTTTTTCTCTAGGAATGCTTGGAAACAAAGCAGTTACATCAAAAGAAACAAGTTTATCATTAGTAGATAATGCAATATTGCTGATCCTTTCAACTAGCTCAAAAGAATTTTTAATACTTAAACTCTCAAATTTTTCAAAATTAGTGAATTTTTTATTTAACCATTTAGCTAGGCTGTAAGTAGGTGAATTTATGCAATTTACAATAGGTCTCATTTTATTTCCAGGTTTATGAATTTTGGGAAGAGCATATATTCTGGGTAAAATTGGATTACTGATTTTTATCATTTGCTTTTCTTTATTTGTAATACTTTTAATTTCATTAAGGGTCTTATTATAAACTGAAATGCAGGATTTTAAAGGGTTAATATCAATGCTTTTGTAATCTTCACCTTGAAGTAAGAGTTCCATTCCGTTAATGTAATCAATTTTATTTAAAATTACAATGCTGTTACCTTTATCAGCTTTAGTATAGATTACATCTTTTTCTTTTAATGATTTAATAATTTGTTTATTGTGATTTACTTTAGGGTGATTTTTATTCAAATTCTGTAATATTTTACTACATTTTTCTTTAACCAATAATTTATTATTTTCATTTAAATCCTGACTAGCAATTTCTATATCTGCTACATAATCATCTATATTTTTTGAAAAATCTACACAGGTTTTTAAACCTTTATTCAAAAAATTAATTTCCTTCTCATTGAAATTACTATTTGAAAGGTTAATTACATTATCTTTAGGGTTATTCCCTTTAGTTGGTTTCAATTTATTTTGTTTTAAGCATAATTTATTTAACTTATTTTTCAGTTTATTTGTTTTATTTTTCATGCTAAAGTTCAAATTTTCAAACAATTTATATTCCAAATTTAGCCAAATTGAATTACCTAAAACATTTATAAGTTTAAGATGCAAATTATATAATCTCAATTCAATGTTATTTAAGTTTTTAAAATGCAAACTTCTTTCAACTTCAATTACTTTCTTCTCTGCTGCTTTTTGATGAATACTATTATTGTCAAATTTAACAGTTTTTCTAACAAAAATAGGAGTTACTTTACGTTTTAAACACAGGTTTAAGAAACATATATCTGCAAGAATATTTCTTTTTTTTTCTTGTAATTTCAAATATAGCTTAATTTCATGTTTAGTATTATTAAAATTCAGATTAAACCTATAATTATTATATTCCATCACATCCATCATAAGCAATAACCTAAAATGTTCTGAAACCAAGGAATGCTTCAAAATAAATAAACTTATAAATGTAAAAAGAAGCTAGTAACAGTGAAGAATAACACAAATATTAATAGATTTGTTGCAACTATTATTTTTATATTAATATTTGTGTTATTCTTCACTGTTACTAGCTTCTTTTTACATTTATTTGATGCTGCTCTTTTTGTCAGTGTGTAACGGTGGATGTTGATTTGTAGCAGGAATTAAAATTCAATGTGAACAATATATGCATCTACATTGTACTAAGCATTTCCTACATTCCTAAGCAAACATATATTGCATATATAGAAGAAAAACTTGTTATGTGAATGATACTGTGCTAATTTATTTTTTTAATTTTTTTTTACTTTCTCTACACATACTGTGTACATAGTGTTTAGAGAAGGTATTGCACTCCACTCAAAAATTTGATACCGAGATTTCACTGGAAATATATGTTTTAGGGTCTCCTGTATCCAAATAAAGGTCCATGGGCACCTGTGC
The DNA here is from genome assembly GCA_030762935.1 of Hymenopus coronatus. Lineage (NCBI taxonomy): Eukaryota > Metazoa > Arthropoda > Insecta > Mantodea > Hymenopodidae > Hymenopus > Hymenopus coronatus. Next base: position 7,446,197 of record CM060884.1, read on the forward strand.
GTGCGTGTGTGTGTGTTTGTGCGTCCATGTCTGTGAACACGATAACTCAAAAACGAAAAGTTGGTAAAATACCAAACTTGGTATTTAAGTTTAGTATCTTCCAGGGATGTGACATGAAGATTTTGAGAAAAATTCCCCCACCCCAAACTACCCTTTACATGGAACTTTTTTCGAAAAGTTTGATTTTCTAAAAATGGCTCTAACAATTTTGATTAAAATATTGTATATTAAAGATATTTACCTGACAAATAATATGCATATTTTGAATTTTCTGGAATAGCCTCAGAAGACTACTTTATTCTGAGTGAATTTTATGGAATTTTGCATAACTGCTAAACCGTAAGAGATAGATAAAAACTTACCATACAAAAAATGTAGTGCACGTTAAAACACACAATTTATATTACATACATTTTTTTTCGTGGAGTTGATTGTTTTTTGTTTCAGCTTTAAAAACTTATACTTTTCTCATACATGAGTTTCTCAACTCCTGTCCATACAAATAAACAAACTTCAGTGACATAGCAACCAACTTTTGACTATAACTTTAACCTATAGTACTCCGTTATTTCGCTTGTACTTACAAAGAAGCAAGTATGAAGACTATTTTTGCTAATTTTTACTTGATTAGCATTAAATAATTAGATGCACAAGCTTTTTAACAATAATTTGTTGCAGAGAAGTAGATAAAGTCATGTGAATGTAACACATCAGATTCTTATAGTGTTGAACACCCACTTTTACTACATATGGCACCGCAGACGATGACACCAATGATATATGCAATGAAGACGGAGCACCAGTACATTGCAATGGCGAGGAAACTGGAGAAAACCTCCCCTGCACCGCTTTGTCCACCAAAATTCCCACATGCACTCCTATAATCATACCCTCGTGAGAGGCACGTGGTGTACCACTCAGCTACCCTCGAGGAAATGGTAAAGATTATCAACAAGGTCATAGCATATGCAGCAGATTCCATGCATTTCATTTCATGCCAAAAAGTTATGTGTTAATAGGCCATAAGCATTCTCATTAGAAAAATATTTTTCTGAGACTAAAATAAAAATAGAGGACTTTTCACATCGGTGGTTGCACATAATCTTATATTGGAGCCAATAGTCAAATGCACATTTCCCTCCTCCTGCACATATATCATATATTTTTATTCAACAGTTTGTAGCCTATAACATGAATTTATGTGCTAATTTGAGCTATGTAAAACTTTTTGTAATGATATATTATATACAGTATGAGGTCTTAATAGAAAATTGTATCCATCATTGTTGTTACAGCTAACCTGCCCCCCATTATCACTGACCAGCGCAGACATGTGGATACATTCCAGTTCTCTGCCCTTCTCCCACTCACAATGTACAAATTTGAACATTGAGTTATATTTGGTATGTTCTCCAAATAGAAAATCTTACCCATCATTGTCATTCTTACGTTCTCCCACTGCATACATGACGGTACATTTCCATACTCCCCAATCAAAACATGTATTTGTTTGAATTTGAATTATTAACTAAGGTAAAACACAATGATGTGTTATATTAGATGTTTCTCTGATCACACACATACCACTGCATCATTTCTGTTCTACCCTCTCTCTCACTCCTACTCACCATGTGAATTTATGCACAAATTCAAATTAAGTAAAACAAAAATCAAAGAAAAAGGAAGGAAAAAACAAAGATGCAGCTTAAGAGTACCTTAGTTCTTCAAAATATATAGCAAAAGTTTACATTGAATTTAACAATTATATCTTCTGTTTATATAGCTGATATGCTAAATTCCAAACTCAAGTTTTGAAAAATGAGAGTCGTCTTGCATTTGAGGTCATCTTCTATTCGCATAAATATGTTACATGCTATTTTGGGGCACATAGTCAATATTCTTATTGCAATTCAAGACTATCCTATTTCTGAAGAGCCCATAAATTTTAAGATGACATTGCATATTATGCACAATTCCAATCTCATTAATTTGTTCCTGTAGTTTCCAAAAGGTTGTAAGTCCTCTAACTTCTCATTCCACATTTCCTCTTTCCAAACCTTGTTTCTGAACATTCTATTTGCACAATGTAAATTCTTGTCCACATTGCCTAGGTTGCCAGTCATACCTATTTTATACCAGTTGGTATTTTAAAAGCAATGTCATGTTTGTATTATACTTTTAAACAATTGGCAAAATGTCTGTATTTTCTTTTAGGATACATTTGAATGCAAAAAGAACATTATTTATTTTCATTTTCAGTAACTAGTTAGCATTACAGTGATTTTGATTAAAGATTATGTTGCCTTTGCCTTGTACATTGTCATTAGATTCAGCGGCCATGCTCTTACCAACATGGATCTTGAGCATTTGCCACTCATCTACTGAGATTGCAGTTACCGCTATTGCGTCACATTTGGCGTGACCTTCTGACTCATGCTATGTATATGATATATTTGGTGTTTTTTTACTTTCTCTATACGTACTATGTACATGGTGTATAGAGAAAGTATTGCACTCCACCCAAAAATTTGATACCGAGATTTCACCGGAAATATATGTTTTAAGGTCCCCAATATCCAAAAAAAGGCATTTTCACAAAAAGGTCCGTGTGTGTGTGTGTCCGTCAAAAACGAAAAGTTGGTAAAATACCAAACTTGGTATTTGAGTTTAGTATCTTCCAGGGATGCGACACAAAGATTTTGAGAAAAATCCCCCCACCCCCAACTACCCTTTACATGGAACTTTTTTCGAAAATTTTGATTTTCTCAAAAATGGCTCTAACGATTTTGATTAAAATATCGTATATGAAAGATATTTACCTGACAAATAAAATGTATATCTTGAATTTTCTGGGAATAGCCTCTGAAGAGTAGTTTATTCTTTATGAATTTTACTGAATTTTGAATAACTGCTAAACATAAGAGCTGGACAAAAACTTACTGCACAACAAATATAGAGCACATTAAAACACACAATTTATGTTATATACATTTTTTTCGTGGAGTTCGTCGTTTTTGAGACATTTCTTATTTTTGGTTTCTGCTATGAAAAGCGTATACTTTTCTCATACAGGAACTTGTCAACTCCTATCCATATAAACAAAGGAACTTCATTGATATAGCAACCAGCTTTTGACTATCAGTTTAACCTATGGTTGTCCCGCTTCTGCTTACAAGGAAGTGAGTAATAAGACTATTTCTGCTTATTTTTTCTGATTAGCATAAAGTAAATAGAAGTATAATCTTTTTAATAATAATTTGTTGCAGGGATATAGAGAAAGTCATGTGAATGGTACACATCAGATTTTTTAGTTATGTGTTAGTGCAGCCATGGTCCAATATACTACAGAACAAGTGTTTCATTTGTTGTAACTTTATAAAATATGAATCTCCATCACTTCGGGAATGCTTTCCTAATATTGATCCCCCCTAATAGAAACTACAATTCATACAATAGGCAAGAAATTTACAAGTACAGCATTAGTGGTAGACCAGAACAAAAAAAAAAGTCAAGTTGTTTTATCAGAAAAAAAAAAAACTGAAAGTCTGCCATGAAAGTCTGTCTTGAAGTTAGCATAGCAAGCAGGAATGATTTATCCTGATATATGGTGGACTTTGAGACAGTGATGTGTTTTAACAATTAAAATTTAGTTGAGTTGATTTTGTAACACTACATCACTTACTTTTTTTATTTCGGAAAACATGTTTCAGAAGCCATGTGCTTCCATTGTCAATTCCTTTGGTCGACTACCGGCATTGCTTAAAAAAAGTAAGTGATGTAGTGTTACAAAATCGACTCAACTAAATTTTAATTTTAAAGCAGGAGTGAGCTATGGATCATCACAAAACATGACAAAGTGCATAAATCTTATCCCTGAACATCACAAGAAATACAACATATTAATACGGCAAGAAATAACCAACAGAGTTGCAACATATTTTTAATAACTTATTAAGATGCTGCAGTGCCTGTCTTGGAGAACATTTACATCTTCTTTGAAAAGGCAAGCAATATAAGAGACATTCAGTTTTTTTAATTTGTGAAATAATAGTGCTTCTAGCTGATCCCATCTATTCATTCTATTCGTTTTTATGCATAAGACGGTACATGTGGGGAAGAAAGTGGCTCGCAACTGCCACCCAGGTGCCATTAAAAGTGTGGCCACTTAATTTGTTGTATGTTTCAACTATCAAAGTTCATCATTTTTTACAGCAGTATTTTAATAAGTTTATGATCTGTTAACTTACTCCTTTGCTTCGTGTGAGCATATGTAAGCCTCCACTCAAGCTCAGTAACATTCCTTGAGGTTGGTGATAAAAGTTGGGAAAGTAGTCCGAAAAGTTCTTAATTTTGAACAGAAAATTTGTCATCTCAGCTAAGTTAGAAAAGGAGTTACCACTTCTAAAAAGAAATAAAGAAAGTGGAAATGAAGAACAACTTATGTGCACTGCTTTTAATTCATAATTGTCTTTGGTGGCCATAGAGATGTAAACTTTAAGCTGCTATAGCTTCTAAGGTTAGCAATACAGGTCAAGAGGCTTCTTTTGTTTATCATTCTGTGCAGCATGGATTGAGCCCCAATTCTGATGACTGCAAGCCAAAATTGAAAAGTAAATTGAATTACAAAAATTTACTTGTTGGAAAAAAATTGAGGCGAAGGTTATTAATATTATAGCCCCATTTGTAAACAAGAATGTTCAAAATGAACTTAAAGCTCCTAATTTAATTGTTATAGGATGTGAAGTACTTCAAAAATTTTTCATCACAACTTTTACTGTTAAAATCAGCTTTTTAAACTTTTATGGTGTGTAATAGTATTAGTAGTAGTGAAGCTTTAGGGCGCACAACTGCAACGGTTATTAGCGCCCGAAAAAGGGGGGTAACAAAATTAAGAAAAAATAAAAAAAAAAGAAAAAAAAAAAAAACAACTGTGGACTAGGTCTAAAAATACAATAAAATGTGGCTAAAACAGTGTCAGCTACTGCGGAACGTAAAAATAAAAAGCGATAAAAGGGTCCACAAACTAAAATCTAAAAATAATAAAATGTGGCTAAAGCAGTGTCAGCTACTGCGGAACGTAAAAATAAAAAGCGATAAAAAGGTTCCTGTCGAGCCGCCAAAAGAATCAATGCCACTAAGTAGCAAGACAAATACAGGACACAAAGTGTAAAACGTTAAAATCACACATGGTTGCTCATACCGACTAGATGCATAAAATCTAAAACACGTTCCACAGCAATGAGTTTGTTTGCCAGTACCTGCGAAATATCAGCTGGTAATCCGACAGACAAACATAAGGGAGCTAAAAGCTGACACTCAATTAAAACATGCCTCACAATCCACGGCTCCTGACATTGAGCACAAAGCGGTGCAGGATCCGAAGACAATAAATAACTGTGACTAAAACGACAGTGCGTGATACATAGTCTAGTTAAAATGACCTCTTCACAACAGCACATGTATGGTGTGGTGGTGCAACTCCAGAAAGCTCATAAAATCTTGACAAAATGATTTTATATTGTGCAAACACAAATTTCTAAAAAAAATAAAGTCTATATTTTTGATTCCATAATTGTGGTAACATAGAAGACTGTAACAACTTTTAAACCCCTTAACAATACTGTTTTTGTACTTGCCCAAGCCAAACCCTACCTTTCCATTTTGTCAAACATGAGCAGATGTTTCCCTATCTTAGCCTTTCTAAAACATCCTGTAATGTACTAGGAAACTCTTATCTCTTAAGCTGCCACCTATCTCCTGTTTTTGTCTCATACAGTCATCCTTGTTTTCTTTTATTCCAAGGCTGACTGTAAATTTGATAACTCTCCCAATCCAATTTCTCTTATGATTGTGAACTAATTCAGTCTTTCCCATTCTAGTTTTTCTTATACCCTTAAACTTTCTTTGGTTATATTTCTTCCTTCAATGACTGGACCCTATGCCAGTATTTCATAATACATTTGACTACTAATCTGTTCGTGCCAACTCTTCTCAATAACTAGGGATTGGGAGCTACTGTCAGGAATCCCAGCATTCTAGGCCTGGCCCCCTAAATTTCTATCCCATGTATAATTTTTATTCAGCTGGAGCTGTACATACCTAATCTATCTAATCTATTTATTTGGTATTTTCTTCAAACAGGTTCTTATACTGTCAATAGCCATTACCTAGCACATTTTTCCTTTACTCGGACCATTTTTCTTTACAGTCAAGTGAAGACCAAAATATGCAAGAAAGGTGGTATTTTGCTAAAAAGAAACTACTTTACTTGCTCTAAAAAATGTGTAGCAATGATGGAGTGGGGTATGAGAGCTAACATATTCACCCTATTCAATTGACTTAGCTCCATCAGACTTCCATCTGCTCCTTGGTGAAAAGAAATTTTGAACAATTTAATATGTAAGGTACATGAAAATCCTATAACACTAAATTGCTTTCATTTAAAACAATGCCCATAACAACTTCAAGCTTATGCCCAGCATGCAATATTAAAAGCAGTTGTCATATAGTAGTGAGCATAACTTCTATGCACACTATGCTTCCTGAACACAAATTTTGACATGGTATTTGTTATCATAATACGCACAGGCTACTTCTTCTGGAGACATCTGGGCTCTTCTTTCCCTGGCCCTGCGGGCTTCCAGCATTCTCCTGCGCTGAATTCTCTTCATTTGAATCTCCAACAGAATCCTCTGCCCCTTGTCCGATTCCCCCTCATCTGGATTTGTATCAGACATGATTGAGGTTATCTGAAATAAATTTATAGAAGTTGGTCTTCTAAACTCCCCAAGTTTTCCTAAGCGAATTTAATTCAAATGTTTCTTACCTGCATTGATTTACGTGAGTTTTCTTCTGCTTGCCACTACATCTTATCTAATACATATATTAAATCTTTTCACAAGTCGCAAACAATAGTGTTTGGTTATCGTCATTTCTATATGAAATTATAATTTAATGAACTATTTATTATATTAACACTTCTATCGTAAAATTAATATGTTTTAAGCATTTCATTAAAATATCCATGTCACACAACTTCTTCACAAACTTGGACTTCGTCTTATTATTTTGTAATTAATTTGTAGTGTTTTGAGAGTTGTGCCAACGTTGGTTCAGCACTGCCAATGTTTGAAAGTAAATATGCGCTACATTCTACTCTAGGGCCAGTATTACGACCCCCGGTTAATACCTCTTAGTTGTCGTTTACCTGTTGGTTAGTTTCAGTGCCTCGTATTACGACCACAAGTTTGGCATTCTGTGAATTATGATACCACGAGAGCATTCGTATCATTTTCCACTAAAATATCGCGATCTTGCTATAAACTAAAGATGTTTCGCGAATGGTGTCGCGAAGAATCTAATACTTTTAACACCCAGGAACCGATACTCTGGGTTCTGGAGTCGACTCCGTCTTCCGCGCGCCATCTGTTGTTGCAGTATATATAAAAACGCGTTTTTGCAAATGAAGAACTGAGTGAAAGAATATGCTGTAGTTATACTTAACGTGATGTGAATTCATGCTGAAGGTATCTTACTTTTTTCTACTACGCACAAAAGTGGGGAGGATGTTGCATTACACCCAAAATTCGATACCGGGATACCACTGGAAATACGCGTTTTGAGACTCTTTGAAAAAAAAAAAAAAATACAGTAAACTCTGATTTGCTCCATTCAACGATTTTCTCTTGCTGTTCCACTTATAAACTGTTCTTACAAGAGATTATTCTTCCATCTGCTTCATGTTAATCCACTTAAACATTAACAGAAATTGTCTTATTATCCACTTCCTTGTAAGTAGAAGGGGAACTAAAGGAAATATATAAGGCTAAAACGATAGCCAAATCTTTTAAAAGCTGATTACTATGTTAAACAATTAAAGTTGGGTTCGTTTTGTATGGCCAGCAGTAAAACAAGAGAGGTGAAATGAAAAGCGACTTTCCGTTTGAATAAAGTTAGGAAGTTTAAAACTGAAAACAAATAACAAGGAATATCACTAAAACGATCAACTAAAAACAAACAAGCAAATTAGTGTTTTAATGTAGTAAAATTTTGTATATCTCTTACGGTTTACCAGTTATGCAAATTTCAACCAGAATAAAAATGTCTACAGAAGCTATTCTCAGAAATTGAAGATATACCTTTTATATCTAGTAAACGGCATTTTAATCAAATAGAGCAATTTTTTTTTTAGAAAAAACTTTCAAAAAGTGTTCCATTTAAAGGTTTCCCGAAAATCTTCATGACACATCCATGTACCAAGTTTGGTATTTAACGGTATTTGCGTTTTTGAGCTATGCTGTCTACACACATATACCCGGGCCTTTTTCTAAAATGCTGTTTTGGGCTCAGGGTACTTCAAAGCATATTTGCGGTGAAATCGTGACATCATTTTTGGGTGGAATACAATGTTTCTCTAAGTGCTATGTACATTGTATGTACACACGTGCTAGAGAAAGTAACAAGCACTTTTTTTAAAAAAAAAAGTCTGTGTGTAGTGTGAACAGCAAAACTTATAAATGCAAAGTCGTTTAATGCCAAACTTGGCATTTAAGTTTCCTAGTTTCTTGGGATGCGACACCAAAAATTTAAAAAACAAAATCTCCTCTCATCCAACTATGGAACATATTTTGAACATTTGGATTTTCTAAACACCGACTCTAGCGATTGTGTGAAAGTAAGGTTTATTTAAGATATTTTAGTGGAACATAAAATGAACATCTTTTGAAGTTTGTGAGAAAAGAGCAAGGAGTTCACAGCCACGTTCTCTTTTAACTGTCTGATTGTCGCTTTAGCCCGATGAATGTTTCCAATACTTACTAGAAATGTGTGTGTGTGTGTGTGTGTGTGCATCTGTGTGTCTATATTGAATGCCGATTACCAGAGGTACGTAGTTCTCGCATTCAAGGGGTCCTGGATTCGAATCTCTGGATGTTTATATGGAATGTGCTTTTTCGGGATATCGCCTTATCCTGACACGACGAATATCAGATAAGCTTAGGCTCCAGGGATCACGGATCCAATTTGAGCGTCATTCAAGTTTCAAGTATTTCGTTCGTTCACCGTGTGCTATGACCAGCCCGGGTAACGGACGTACAGTCACAAGCAAAATAAGGTACACAGAAGGAGATTTTATAAGAATAGGTTTATAAGAGCAGAGAAAGTCATGTGAGTATTACAGGTCAGAGTTTTCGTTTAAAGCTATTAATGTATGACATGTAGAAGGAACATACAATATATACCACCACAATGAAGGTTCCTAACTCAGTGGTTTAACCCTTTCATAAATAGTAAATCAATGCAAATACATGTATACAACCACACTAAATATTACTAACTCAGTGAGTGGTATTGTTTACCCTTTACATATAAAATAAATAAACGCAAATAAACACAGAAGTCTATGCTTACATAAAAACTCAATTCATTCTATTTTTTTTCTAGAATTATTGGTGAAATATGCATCCTAAATTTCACACAATTCATGTAAACTTATTTAATTGGACCTTACAGCTCATTTAAAAACATATCTTTTGCAAATAAAATGTATTTCATTCGGAATTAGTCACACCTCAGAATGGTAGTAAAATAAAAGCAGTTACTACTCGATTTCCAGCGTTAAGAAACACAATCATATTTACAATGTTCCCAGTTTGCCTGCTTCTTTGCCATAACACTATATTCCCACACTTTGGGAACAGGCATTCACAGGGAACTACGGTGGCAGTAATGCACAAATATTTTTAGCACGTATTGCAAGTGAAGAGTATTTTGTTGAATTCCGCTTCCAAAGTAACAATGGATTGCATACGCGATATCCATATGATTCTGTAAGGAATTTCTGTACTTCAATCGTGGCATCAGATCTTGCATTGTGAGCCCAATTAAGCTGCGACACCTCAGCATCATAATGCTTCCAAAAGCTACACGATGGACCCAAAGAGCTGGTAGCAGAGTTTCCAACTTTGTCAGGCTGTTCTGCAAATAGGATGTGGGAACAGTGATTGGAAAGGTACCTACCGTATGTTTTCTTCGACTTTCGACTTGTTCATGAAAGGCAATACTTTAAACATTGGGTCCAATAACGTTGCTAATGCTAAAAGTGTCATACTCTCTACATTTTCAAATTTCTTTTCCACAGCAGCTAACATTTTGCCACAATCAGTGGATCCTATTCCCTGACCGCAACATTTCGCCGTGATCTGCATCTCGTTGTTTAGGCAAATTATTTTTGATGCAGAAACATATGACTCCCCAGGTATTTGAGTCGTAATTTCATCAAATGGCTTCAAAATTGACAACATGTTACGAAACGTAACCCATTCTCCAGGCATCAGTGCTGTTACGTGTGTATCCAAAGCCGCCAAAGCTTTGACACAATCCTTTTGTTCTACAAGCCGATCGAACACAGCGTATATGCTATTCCAACGCGTCTCTACTTCTTGATGCCATTTATGCACCGGCTTTCCTAAGATGTTTTGAATCCTTGTAGAATCTCCTTAGTCACACAACTACTTTTAAAGAAACCCACACATTTTCTACTCTTTTCCCTCAGATTGGCTAGTGGTCCCAATCCTCGTTTAGTTATTAAATTCGCCGTATGAACAAAGCATGGAACATAAGTTACATGTTTCTGTTTCATCAAACCTATTTCAGCTATGATATTGGCTGGATTACCTACAATAATACACAATGCTTTACCCTCCAGACCCCAAAAATCTATTATTTTTTCCAATTCGTTCGCAAGGTTGGACGCGGTCTACGCCTTCAGAAACCTTGCTGTCTGCAGAACTACAGATTGCATCGAGAAGATTAGATAAGATTAGAAAGCATTCTGTAGGTTCGTTTAGGCCAGAAAACCACTGAACATAGAACTTATCAAGGGATATACATGTACACATATGTTTATTTTCTAAGAAAACAAAATAAGAACAATGAATTGCTAAAAGCACGGGTTACAAAAACAACAGAATAGACATATAATCACACCATTTACTTTTGAGGCCTGTACGCCACTGCACTATACTTAATGTTCTCTAAAAAAGCATATGTACTTTTTTTTGTATGCACATAAAGACAAAAAGTATCAAAAGTTAGTGTTAAAATTTATAAATAAATAAATAAATAAATATAATTTATCCATCTGTAATACTGATGTAATGACAGATGCTTGTTTTCTAATTATCGACATAAAAGTTACTACAAGTAATTATATAAAACTAAAATAAGATTATTGTATAATGTACTCTTCATAAATGTCAACAAATTACAATACATATTTACAAATATTTTATAGAATTTACAATGCAAAAATTTACAATTATGTACTAGAGTGTAAAATATCAAAGCATCAGGAGCTCATACCACATGCTCACAAATTATATAAACAGAGAAAATGTACATAATATCATTAGCTTATAGAAAGCCAGGGAAAAGAATTGTAAATATTCCAGAATAGAAATGTACATACATGCAAATTGTAACTGAGGTAATTGGCGAGGCGGATTAGTGAAATTCCAGGTATAAGTTCATCAAACACCACCTGCTAATGAGCACAAGTTTAGGCTAAAGGAAGCATGATAGAAAAGAACAGACATATACAGAAGTGAGACAGGAATTGTGCCTTGTCTTTCAAGTAGCACAGGGAGTTGGAAAAACAGACAAAGAGAGCATAGTGTTAAAGTGAGAAAGAACCACTCGGTATTTCCAAACGAGTTATGTGCACGCTATCACATCAGAACTTGGTACAATTTCTTCTCATAACTTGCGAGGTGATGCTAACTCAGAACCAATAAGAGATGCTGTTACATTTTATGTCGCGAAAGTTGATGTCACCCAGGTTTACTATTTAAGGAGAAGCAGATTTCTTATGTGGTTAATCATACTCTTACTCTTTACTCTTACACTGAAAGTGATATTGTGTTCACGTCACATTAATATATGTGACGTAATATGTCTTCTTCAAGCTTATTACACCAGCATTAATCAATGAATAGTGAATGTATAAAGTAAATAAGTGATGTTTGCATGGTTTCTGTTTACCTGCAGCATTATCTTTTCCTAAGAAGGAACACCCATTTAAAAAAAAAAAAAAAAGTAAATTTTTGTACATCCCAGACTTTTTAAATGTACTGAACATGTTTCAGGAAATTTATAGTGAATAAAATGGACTCATTTTGTTTTTCGTTTCAGCTCTGAAAAACTTATACTTTTCTCATACAGGAATTTGTCAACTCCTGTTCATACAAACAAGGAGCTTCAGTCACAGCTTTTGACTATTACTTTAACCTATGGTACTCCCTTACTTTGCTTCTACTTTCAAGGAAGCAAGTAATAAGACTATTTGTGATAATTGTTTCTCCATTAGCATGAAGTAAATTGAAGCATAATCTTTTTAACAATAATTGTTGCAAAGAGGTAGAGAAAGTCATGTGAATGGAACACATCAGATTTTTTAGTTTTAATTGGTTATAAGTAGGCGAGCATTAACTTCTAGTATTTGAAGGAACAACTGTTTTTACATGACTTTTTTGTTTGTTGCTTGCAATAACACTTTTCTTACCATAAGCTAGAAAATTGTTTGCGTCAAATGTGTACATTTATCCAGCCAGATTACTTACTTCAATAATGTGTGTGTGTCTGGTCACATGAGACATTCTTTTAAAATATAGGTGTGGATAAATGTGACACACAAAAGTTTTCTTTTATACCTATTAAATTCTCTAAAGGTCCATATAATAACCTTTTTGCCACTGAGCTAACTCATGACAGTGCCTTATGTTCCATCAGTAAATATGGGTTGAAGACCACAGGATTAAATTTTTGGCAAAGTTAAAAATGCCTCCAAAACAATTTCTTAAATTTGTGTACAAACTCAAATTAAAAGATATGGGTGTAATACCATAAAGTGCAGGGTCCAAGGAGCATCTCATATTTCCATATAAACAATAATTATGAATAAAAAATCTTAACAATCATTTGATACAGGATGATAAAATTTTGCATGCACTTTTATGTTTTGTGTTCTGAAAGGTAATGATGGCAAAGGAAGGGGAGAAAAAAATGTGGAATTTTGGATTTTCACAAATGCATTGTCTTAAGTAGACTAAAATCAAATCAAATTTATGCAATACTTTTTAACTCTGCTAAACGTGGTGTGTGTGTGTGTGTGTGTGTGTGTGTGTGTGCGTGCGTGTGTGTGTTTTTTTTTATTAATGGTTAGGAATTGACAACGAAATCATTCTTCTTCTGGCTTCGTAGTATTTAGCAACAATGTTAGGTTACATCTTCAAAGCATGGCATAATTCTAGATATTTCATATTCTTTCTTCTTTGGTACATAGTAGGCAGCTTAGTGAGGTCGAAAGGCCAATCCTATAGAGATAGTTATTCAGACAATCATATCCAGTTATGAAACGAAAGTTGGCAGCAGGTGATTTTCTTAGTAATTTTGGAATTAAATTAGAATTTTGTACAATTTGTAGCCACTTTGAATTTTTATTTTCTTGTTTTGTTGTACTTGTATGATTTGTATCTATTTTTATTTTTAAAATGCACATGATTCACAAGGAAATTCTATCGTACTTTTGTTTTGTTTGATTTGGGTTCCTTTCTTTGCCAAAAAATCTGCTTTTTTATTAGCATCCACTCCATAATGAGAAGGAATCCACTGTAATACAACCCCCCCCCCCAGTTTATTAATTTGAAGGAACATCCTTTGGATTTCTTTAATTTTTTCCCATTTTAGGGGGAGTCTTAACATTACTTGTATAGTAGCATGTAACTGAAGGAATAACTATATTTTTGCATTGATGCAGCAAGGCAAATAAATTTTGAAGTGTTGTATAAACAGCCTCTGTTTCTCCATCAAAATTTGTGGTATTTGTTCTAACTTTTCTATAAAAGGAAAAAAACTGGCATGATGTTACCACATGCTCCATCATTGGTATCAGAGAGGGAACCATCTTTGTATACATGTGTCATTTCGTGAGTTGGATAATTTAGATTTTAGGTTTCTAGTATAAGGGCTTTAGCTATAACAGCACTAACTTTTTTTTTGAGTTCATACTTTAGATTTAGTTGTTCAATTGCAGTAGTTTCAGTAGAGTTGATGCAAACAATGAGATTTTCTCTTTGAGTTGGTATTTCTAATTTCCTGACTACTTGTATGAATCCGGATTGTGTTTTAAATTATATACACCATTTGTATATCTGCCAAACATTGAGTCCTATGATCAGCGGTCTTCCATGATGAAAACCATATTTACTGAAGAGACCTAAGGTATTGTCATGCTTGAATTCAGTGGCAAACAACTTATTTAGGATAAAATAAAGGTAAAATGGTTATTTAATTAGTTTTTACTATTTAGCTAAACGTATTTTGAAAGTACTACAGCACTTTCTTTATTGAGCTTGAAAAATGCAGTTCGAATGCATTTATGTGGTGCCAAAATGAAAACGTACAAAACTCAAGGTTTAGTAATAACACATACAGTTTGATGAACTGCTACAATGCAACAATATAACAATACTGCAGTGTTACTTCACTGTTACTAGCTTCATTTTTTAAATATTATATGCTACAATGCATCTTCAGTATTGTGTAGTGATGCTCAAACTAACTTAGCCCATCAAGGACCAAGGGCTTTGTCTTGTCCACAGTTTTTTAAAATCAAGAAAAAATCTAAAAAAACGACAACATTGAATCTCCATATCAGAAAAAGTGTAAACTTAATAAAACAATAAGTTATAAAACTTTTATTGAAACTGCACACTATTTGCTTCTGTGAAAAGTCTGGATGGTGATTATCCCACTCTTGGCCCAATATGTAATCATGCTTTATACTTAAGCATCTGATTTTGTCCTTTGTCTAAGATATAGATTTAATTACTTAAAGGAATGGAATGTTAAGATGTAATTAAATGAGTTATTACTTGAGCTTAATTTCAATATTGTTGGTAATGTTTTTCATTAAACATATATTTTATGGATGTATACAACATTCATGCCCACCTGGGTAGTGTGGTGGTAGTGCGTCTGCCTCACATTTAAAAGGTTGTGAGTGCAAATCTCGCTTAGGGTAAATTATCCGGATAAGTTTTTTTCGGGGTTTTCCCTTATACTGAGAAGACCAATGTTGAGTAACTTTAACCTCCATGGACTCCGAGGTCATTTGAGCATCATTTCACCAATTTCATTCATCGTCCGATATGACTAACTTTAATAATAATAATAATAATAATAATAATAAAAATAAAATCCATGAAGAGTCACACACACCGCCCAAGGTCTATAGTTTCCTTCATTCCTACACCAGAAACAAATGAAAGCTATGTGTGCACTAATACGTGCTTGCATTATATCTTAAATCAGTAAATCAACTCAACATTCTAAACACTATAATTAGTTGCAAACAGCAAAAAATTACATTTCATAATAGCCTACAAATTAGATTTGCTTGCGCTGTATGCCAGATAGGACAAGTTTGAATACATGTTTTCTGTAACATGTACGTATACTATCTGAAATTTGAAAGCACAGAAACCACCTCTTTTGCTGTGTAATTGTGCATTTTCTGTTGTTCACAGGAAGAAAACGACGGCTGAATGCATCACCCTCAATGTGCAGTAAAATGTTCTGTCGTGGGTAAAGGAGAAGGAAGTTGCTGACCTCCAGCAACAGTGGCTCCAGAAGGAGTTTGATAACAGACAGAAAAGGGAGCAGGAACGACATGAAGCTGAAATGAAAATAGAACAAAAACCTATTTTGTTAGACTTGAAAATAAAGTTGTTCAAAAAGTAAATTGACAAATAAAAAGGACATGTTTTTGTCAAATTTGTTTTTTTATCCATTGTTAAACATTTTATCCTATAATTGACATATTTTTTTTCCAAGTGGAGGAAAATATTCGTTTAATAGACTTACCCTAACATGCTAGGAGTGTGGGACTCTTCCAATAAGAGGCCCACTAAAAAAATAAAATAAAATAAAAAAAAAAAAGAAAAAAAAAAAAAGGAAGGTAAGGAAGTGCTGCAGAAATACTACTGCACTTGTACTTTGCAGGTCAACGTTGCCGACTAAGGGTTCGTTGGCCGCGTAACATCAGGCAGCCAGCATTTGCATCTGAAACGCGCAATGTTCTGTATAACAGAGCATATATAGTTGGAATTGCGAAAAGGAGGCAAGGCAGTGCATTCATAGGGTAGTGTAGAAAGAACGAAAAAGCAATTAACAGTGTGAGAAAGGAAGATACTGTTGGCACAACAATAATAATGGCATCGCTTCCATAGTGTTACGAGTAAACGGAAGGAGAAATTAGGAAGACGAAAAATAGTGCGAACGTAGCTCACCCGTAGGGAGGCCGAGAAATGATTAAATATACAAATAATAATAATAATGGTAATAAATTATAATAATAATTACATTATTATTATTATTATTATTATTATTATTATTATTATTTACTACCAATGCTGCTATGTTTTGTTAAAAGAATTGACAAGTTTTTATTTAATAGTAACTTTGTGCATTAAATTTCTCCATTTAACCCAAAATATTACTTGATCAATTATACTAAAAGCACCGCAATTGCAGCGTGACGGTGACAGAGGTATTTTCATTTTTTGATGAAGTAATCTTTAGTTAGTTCATGTACCACATAACCTCAAATAGCCATCTACAATAGATAGGTGAACCTAAAAGGTATACTATCCGGGTCCCGTCATTTTTCTACCATTTTCAGATTCCAAGAAGGATTGTTGGTTAATGTGCATAGTTTATAAATTGTTAATTTTAAAGAATTCCGACAGCAGAAATATATTTTATACGTGAAACAAGTGCGTTTTATTTCTTTATTTAAATGATGTGACGGAGGGGACGATGCATACAAATATATTTGATTTTCTCTGATACCTTGCGTCATTGACTCCATAACCAGCTTCATTCACTTAGCATTTAATGGAGAAGAGAATTATAGTAGTATTACAACTATCTAGCGGCAAATAAATAAGTACATTTTTGTTTATTTTAAACGATAGGAGCAAGGAAGGGCAATTAACACATAAAAATGTATTTGAATTTCAGTGTTGTGTTGCGTCATTGTCTCGATAAACTGGTGCGTTACCGTATGAATAAATGGCGAAGAAAAACAGAGCACCAATACCACAGAATAGAGATCATACAGAAAGGAAACTCGGCAGTAATCCGTGCGCCAAAATTCATGCGCATGCGCGATTTCTGCCATATTGGGAACCAGTAACCAGCTATGCTGTTGAAGTTACACACTTTAAAATATGCATATTGTTAATGTTATTAATAATTGTGTATTTTAGCACAATTTGTGGAATTATATTCTACTCAACGGTTATATCATACACTGTACAGGTTAGAATATTTGAATCTTTACTGCAATTATAATGAACAGTAGTAAGAGAAATGGGGGGGGGTCAATATTGTTCAGCACCTAACGCAAAAATAATTCAAATACAAATAATAAGGTAAAGAAACATGTCTCCCGTAAAGTAGTAATGTGTTTGCATTAAGCTCCAGTTTTGCGTTTTATTTGTTTGTTTGTTTTTTATGATAGGTCTCATTCATTGTTTAATCATATTAACTGGTCATTCTGATTCAAAGTCTTTTTATTCTTTTATTAAATAAAACTTGAGAGCCCATTGAATCACTTGGTTATTTACCCCTTTCCACATATTTTCCTAACCAAAATTACATGTTGCTAGGATTTGATTTGTAGATATAAATAGTAAACAAAACAGTCTCAAAAATCTGATGAGCTTCATTCATATGACTTTCTCTAGCTGTTCTACAATTAAACTTTTGTTACAAAAGAATTATTTTATCTACATCATGCTAATCAAGATAAAAATGACCAGAATTGCTGTTATTACTTGCTCCTTTGTAAGCAGAAGGGAAATAAGAAATACACATGTTAAAGCGCTAGTCAAATCTTTTAAAAGTCGATCGCTATGTAAAACGATGGAAACTTGTTTCTCTTTGCTTGTTTCCCGTTTGAGAAAATTGAATTTTAAACAGAAACCAACAACTCTGAATATTTCTAAAATTATGCCAGCTCTAGAGAAAAAAAGGTAAATGATGTAAATTGTGTGTTTTAATGAGATCTGCGTTTTTTTGCTTTCTCTAGCCCGTATGTACATGTACAAAGTGGATAGAGAAGGTATTGTATTCCACCAATCAATTCGATATTAAGATTTCGCGAAAATATGTTTTCAAGTCCCCTGAGTTCGAAAATAAGCATTCTTAGAAACTAGTCCGTGTGTGTATGTCTGTAGACTGTATAGTTAAAAAAAAAACGAAAAGTCCGTTAAATACCACACTGGGTATTTAAATTTAATGTTTTCGAAGAATGCGACAAAAGATTTTCAGGAAAATCCCCACCCCAAACTACCCTTTATATGGAAAATGTTTTTGAAAATATTTGTTTTCTAAAAATAGATCTAACGATTTCAATTAAAATACTGTATATTGCAGATGTTCACATCACAAATAACATGTATATTTTGAATTTTCTGGGAACAGCCTCTGAAGAGTTCTTTATTCTGGTTGAGATTTTCAGAATTTTACTAATGATTAAACCGTAAGAAATGGGCAAAAACTTACTACTTAAAATTGTAGATTTCTTATATACGTTTTTATGTAGAGCGACCGCTTCTGAGATATTGCTCGTTATTGGTTTCAATTTTAAACTATTTAACTTTTCTGCAACGGGACCATGGGAAGCGAATCGAACATCAATTGTTTCACACAGCGACTAGCTTTGACTATCACTTTAGCCTAGTGTATTCGCTTATTTCCCCTACACACAAGGAAGGAAGTAATAAGATAATTTCTTCTAATGTTTTTTCTTATTAGCATGGCATAAACAAAAGAATAATCTTTAATAAGAACAATTTGTTTATGGAACAGCTAGAGAAAGTTATATGGATGGAACACATCAGAGTTTTATGTACTACGTTTTTGCCTATCTTTTACGGTTTACCAGTTATATAAAAGTCATCCAGAATGAAGAGATCATCAGAGGCTATTCCCAGAAAATTCAAGTTATAGGTACATTTCGTTCGTCATAAAATATCTTAAACATATGATATTTTAATCAAAACCGTAAGAGAGGGATAAAATCTTAATACACAGAAGATGTAAATCCTGTTAAAGCCCACAATTTGTCATGTAGGTACATTTTTTTGTGGCGTTAACTGTTTTCGAGATACCCCTTGTCATTGATTACATTTTTTCAAATACAAATACATTTTCTTATATAGAATTTACAGGATTTTTTTTTCTTTATTCAAGTTCATGCAATATTTGACTATCGTTTATACCTATAACGAAAAGCGCAATTAAATATATATCTGTATTAACAAGAAACAGAAGAATAAACTGTCATATGAATAGTTTGTAGGAGAGCAAACAGAGAAAGTTATATGTATACCACACATGAGATTTTTATTACACATGTTCTTGCTTTAGTATTTTAAACGATTTGATTTGCTTAAAATCGTATGTAATAAACAGCTTTCGCTTTGCGTTAACTGCGTCCCAATATGGCGTCTAGCGCAGTGCTGGGCTTCATGCACATCAAAGGAGCCGCCCTCGAGTTTCCTTTCTGTATACTCTCTATTCTGTGCTAATACTTCCATTTAGCAGCATTTAATCGTGCTACTATCGCCATCTTGTGGCTGTCAACCGGCTGCGTTGTCTTGGAGCTGTATGTTCATTACTACGGTGCTTTTTCATTTTCTAAAGTTGGTCTGGATTTGCGGCGTTTCGCAGTAAACAAATCCTTGTCGGCAACATTACTGCGCTCATGCAGGTCTTTACAAGGTTTTCGTTGTTTCCATCTCTATTATTCTTTATGACAGTGGTTGCCAACTTTAATAGAAATAATACCGCGAGAGGACAAGCTGTCGTATATACTGATATCTGTGGGTTTTGAGACTATTGTACATTTTAAGCACAGAGGAGAAAAACGCTTCTGTAGCAATTCTTGTTAGTTACGGGTGTGCGCTTTAAGCAGTTATGCTTTACTTCAAGAATTACTTATAAAAGTACTCTTGTGTTTGTTTTAATTTTGAAATTTTTTAAAACTAATTTGCTTATAGTAGTGTGTGAGTGTAAATAGGGACATTTTCATTTAAGTTTTAATAATTTTCAGTGGTTTCTTAGCAGGAGTTTAGTGTGGGTAGGTGGGTAGGTAGGTAGGTAGGTGGGCGGGTGGGTGGGTGGGTAGGTGGGTAGGTAGGTAGGTAGGTAGGTAGGTAGGTAGGTGGGCGGGTGGGTGGGTGGGTAGGTGGGTATGTAGGTGGGTAGGTAGGTAGTAGTTTTCATGTAATTTGATTTCAGTAATATCCAGTGGCATAGAGTGAAATAAAAATATGGGAACACTAGAAGTACTGCTACTGCTAGAAGTAAAAGGTGGGGGTGAGCAGTTGCATATTTTATCGAATATTGCAACTATAAATTAAGTTTAAGATTCACAATGAAAACAACCAATAACAATGTTAATGTAATGGTTATATTGATAGCAATAACACTCACTTAAACTGAATTATACACCAAATCTTTCCGTCGGTTCTGCTTTGTTGCGAACATGTGAATTACCTTCCCAATAGAGGCGGCATCAGAGGACAGTCCTCCCAACAGCTTTTTTTCTACAGCTGAAATGCTGACGTTGCACAAATGGTGATTGGTTATTGAGTTTCTTAAGTAAGATTTAATTCTCTTGAGTATACTCATGGATCTTCCACTACTTGTTGTTAGCGTAAAAATCCTTAGCATGGCTTCCTTCGGAAGGAAAGTAAAGCCGTTGATCCCGTGTCGTAGATTTACGACAAGTAAAAGAACCTCAAGCCTAATAGAGAGGCCTCTGAGCAAAATTAAGCGGTCTTTATGGCCCAATTTAGAATGGGACGCTGAGAACCACAGTAGTTAAAGGGCGTCCATAAATAACACGCCATTTACATTTTAGAGGTCAGCCCATAGAATTTGGGTATACAATGTAGAGTCACTATAGCTTTAATGGCTATTTGTATACATTTTCGCTATACTGTGGCAAAAGTAATGACAATGAAGGACCATTAGATTTGAGGGTCATATCCTCTCATCACCCGTGTGATTTCTATTTCACAAGCAGAAAACTGTAATCTCTTTTTTGACAATTTCTTTACAAGCATGTAAGCCCTGGCACTGCTAAAACACAGAACATTCAAACCAACAGGCACAATGAGAGAAAACCGCATAAAAAGATGTTTTCTCATGGCTAGCAAAGAAATAGGAAACAATACAGAGAGAATTTTTGACTATCGATTCAACGAAACAAATGGTGTACTTATAGTGAAATGAAAGACAATGAAGTGGTAATGTTGGTTTACAAACTTCAGTTGAATTGAGCCCCTGTCAAATGCTCGTATATATTCACAGAAAGAAATGAATATATATATATAATGTCAAACATTGTTCAGGAGTACAATTCCCGTATGAGAGAAGTTGATTTTCTAGATAAGCAGAATTTCCCTGTACCGCATAAGAATCCGCTCTAAGAAGTGGTGGTGGCAATTGTTTACCCAAATGATAGACATTGCAACAGTCAACACCTGGAGGGCTTACAAAAGTGCAAACAATGAAGAAATTGTGTCTATCAGATATCTGGGGAAGAATTGTATTGGCCTATTTGAGCAAGAGCACTGAATTTACTCAAGGCTAAGAGGTCCTCAAAAAGGCATACTTCTGGGCGGTAGAGTAAGTAATGAAGTGCGAATTGATCCTAGAAATCATCTGATTCAACCCATTACTACACAAACAAGATGTGCACTGTGCAAGAAGAAAACCAGCAGAATCTACAAACGATATGACGTTCCACTTCATGATAAGTATTTTGCCTCATTTCACACTCGCTAATTCAATAATATGTGCAACTTTTACACTGTGTGTTTATGCTACAATGCATTACAGCATAGATTTTTGTTTCTGTTTTTTGTTTTTTTTTGTTTTCTGTTTTGTTTTTAAAAGACATGTAAAAAGCTCATGAGAAATAAAGTTAAAAGTTACCCTTTTAATGTATGTCTTGCCAAAGTCCCAAAAATGGGACACCCTTTTACGAATACTCCTTATATTAAAAATGTCAATAACAATTTTTTGTGTATTTTGACTTGTCATTAATAAAATGGTGGTGTCTCCAAAAAATTCAACAGCAAATAATTTGGGCAGGTAATGGTTGTAAAACGGATTTTGATATTATTTATTGCATTTTCTACTAGTAAGGAGGGTTTCAACCCCCAAAGCCCTCTCTGGCTACGACACGAACTAGCAGTAACCAAAAAAAAAAAAAAAAACAAAAAAAAAAAAAAAAACGAAGCATTACTTCACTAACAGCTGCAGTGAATGTGAAAACTGATCCGGGAAATTTTGTCTGAAGGCTAGCATACTATAATGAACGAATGACACGGAGACTTACAATATCCGGATTTATTAATAATATAAGTGATAATCAGATAATTACTGAATCACATCTAGATCGCAACGCTTATCCCAAACTTGTGGATATACTATGTTACATTACTGACGGTTGTGAGCCAGCTGAAGCAATTTCCCAGCCCTCTGTCTATACAACTCCGATTCCTATTGCAAGTTTGTGTACGCCAAAAATATTACCAATACTTTTTAGTGTGATTCAGTTACATTGGGTTGGGCCACCACATTGAGAATAGTTGAGGTAGGGACCAAGAGCGTTGTTTTTTCTCGCGGTGGTTGTGTGTTTCGTCCCTAAAAACTAGTACATGGGTGAGGCCTTATTGATATAAACGACAAGACTATTATTAGGTTTGTATAAAACATATTTATACATAAAAATATCACAGTGAAATTCTAAGAAAACGGCAGCATATAGCGGTGCTTTTGTTTTGCACGATTTTATTTATTGTCTTGTAGGAGAGCTAACGGAAACGTTCACAACACTTTTTAATGTGTAGATTTGCCATATTACAGATGGGCTTAAAGAAAATGGCGTCTCATGTTTCCGAGAAATCCAAGAAAAGGAAAGCTAAAGAAAGGTTAGCAAGCCTACATTCTTATGTTTATGCTCAGTCTTGGCTACACTCCGTAATAGTACTGTATTCGGATTTACATTGGTAAGACTGATGTGGTACCCAATTATGAAATTCCTGAATTTCGGGTTTAAACGTATGGAGTATGTCAGCTAGATAATCTTAAATTGGAAAAGTAAACTAACCGTATGGCAAAGTACAAACTCCAGGCATTATCTAACCTAAGCGGTTGCTTGGGGTTGCCCAAGAGATACAAATATTGTAAATGTTGTGTTTATAGTATTATATATTGCACTGATTAGTCACAGTAACAAAATCACCCTATTTTTTTAATGTACTTCAGTGCTTGATTTTTTTTTAAAATATTAGTTTAATGAATACGGTGTAACTAAATGTATTACATGACTTGGAAAGTTTTAAACTAATACCAGACAAGCATGAAGCTATAAGGCCCAGTGCTAGCTTACTGTAATTTTTTATTATTATTATTATTATTATTATTATTATTATTATTATTATTAAATGTATTCTCAAACAATGCTATGAAATAAATGGTAATAGGCGAATTAAGTATACCTTCTGATCTTATTCTTCATTTAAGATCAATGTATTACAACACGTATTAAAATACCGTGACGGGTAGCTTTTCCAATAATGTCCGCATACGGAAAAATAGCGCAAACGATATTAGTTTAAAATGAGAACTGAAGCTTTCCTGGCGACGTATTAGTTCTAAATCTTCTCGGGCTTCTAACCAGGTAAAAACTTGGCTTCGAAACGTTGGTGTCAAGCCAAGTTTTTACCTGGTTAGAAGCCCGAGAAGATTTAGAATATATTATTTTATTTCACCGAAATGACCTACAAACAACAGTCCAACAACAGGTGATGCTGCTTCAGAGGTTATCTCCAATGTATTCAAATGTGAGATTAGTTCATTACATACATATACATACATACATACATACATACATACATACACACACACACACACACACACACACACACACCTACCTACCTACCTACCTACCTACCTACCTACCTACCTACCTACCTACCTACCTACCTACCTACCTACCTACCTACCTACCTACCTACCTACCTACCTACCTACCTACCTACCTACCTACCTACCTACCTACCTACCTACCTACCTACCTACCTACCTACCTACCTACCTACCTACCTACCTACCTACCTACCTACCTACCTACCTACCTACCTACCTACCTACCTACCTACCTACCTACCTACCTACCTACCTACCTACCTACCTACCTACCTACCTACCTACCTACCTACCTACCTACCTACCTACCTACCTACCTACCTACCTACCTACCTACCTACCTACCTACCTACCTACCTACCTACCTACCTACCTACCTACCTACCTACCTACCTACCTACCTACCTACCTACCTACCTACCTACCTACCTACCTACCTACCTACCTACCTACCTACCTACCTACCTACCTACCTACCTACCTACCTACCTACCTACCTACCTACCTACCTACCTACCTACCTACCTACCTACCTACCTACCTACCTACCTACCTACCTACCTACCTACCTACCTACCTACCTACCTACCTACCTACCTACCTACCTACCTACCTACCTACCTACCTACCTACCTACCTACCTACCTACCTACCTACCTACCTACCTACCTACCTACCTACCTACCTACCTACCTACCTACCTACCTACCTACCTACCTACCTACCTACCTACCTACCTACCTACCTACCTACCTACCTACCTACCTACCTACCTACCTACCTACCTACCTACCTACCTACCTACCTACCTACCTACCTACCTACCTACCTACCTACCTACCTACCTACCTACCTACCTACCTACCTACCTACCTACCTACCTACCTACCTACCTACCTACCTACCTACCTACCTACCTACCTACCTACCTACCTACCTACCTACCTACCTACCTACCTACCTACCTACCTACCTACCTACCTACCTACCTACCTACCTACCTACCTACCTACCTACCTACCTACCTACCTACCTACCTACCTACCTACCTACCTACCTACCTACCTACCTACCTACCTACCTACCTACCTACCTACCTACCTACCTACCTACCTACCTACCTACCTACCTACCTACCTACCTACCTACCTACCTACCTACCTACCTACCTACCTACCTACCTACCTACCTACCTACCTACCTACCTACCTACCTACCTACCTACCTACCTACCTACCTACCTACCTACCTACCTACCTACCTACCTACCTACCTACCTACCTACCTACCTACCTACCTACCTACCTACCTACCTACCTACCTACCTACCTACCTACCTACCTACCTACCTACCTACCTACCTACCTACCTACCTACCTACCTACCTACCTACCTACCTACCTACCTACCTACCTACCTACCTACCTACCTACCTACCTACCTACCTACCTACCATTGAAATCTGTAGATCCTATTATGAGATTGGACACCGCGCCCAAACTCTAGGAAGTAGATTATGTCAATAATTACATTTATTCATGCTTAATAATACATTTATTTACAAATAATATCTCTGACATAATTTTCAGAGGTGTCAGTTTTGCATAATTTTCAGGGGTGTCAGTTTTGGATAATTTCCAATTACATGTCCGTTTCCAAAAACCTAGTCGTACACTTGCATTCTTAGTATATTCATGTTTATTATATTTACAATGTTACATTAATACAAATATTTTTTGATTGAATGATATCCTTCTCTGTATAGAAGGTGTGAGTAATAAGGCATCTTTTTATTTCCAATCTAAACTTGTTTTTGTGCATTTGCAGTTCTTTTAAAGAAGAGGGAAATGAATTTAACAAAACTGTTCCTTTGTAGCAACCCCTTTTGGAATAACTGCAATTATTATTATTATTATTGCTTGTCGTCGCGTTTTTCTCTATGTACATATCAGGTGAAACATTTGTGTATTGCTTCTAAGTTCTGACAGTAAGTTTTATTACATTGGTCACGTCACGTCCGAGTGACAACAGACAATATACAGGCTGTTTAAAAAATACGGGGCATACTTTCAGGCATGTATTTCCCACATGAAGACAATCAAAATAGTTCAGTATAACATGTGTCCGGAAATGCTTCATTTCCGAGTTATGGCCTTTATAACATTGAAAGTCCCACCTGTAGACAATCAAAATAGTTCATTTCCGGAAATGCTTAATTTCCGAGTTATGGCCTTCACAACATTGGAATTCACTGGAACGTTTTTCTTTCCGCAGGTCTTTGCCATCAAAGGGACATTAGGAGGGCGCTCTGATAGTTCATTCTGAGGAAGGTTACATTCAGTGTACTTTAGGCGTTAAGACTGTGCGACATGTATTCAAATCAAGAGCTGGCAGAGATACACTTCATGTACGGTAAGGTGGACGGCAATGCTGCGCTGGCTCGTCGTTTGTACCAGGAGAGGTACATCGGAAGACATTTGTACGTCTCCATTCCCGTCTGTGCGAGTATGGAACATTCACCTCTCCTGGTTTGGGAAGGGGACGACCAAGATCTACAACTCCAGAAGTCCAGGAGGAGATTCTGGAGGCTGTGGACAGGGCTGTGGACAGGACTCCTTCTATCAGCACACGACGGTTAGCGTTGCAAGTCAATGTTCCTCATACGACTGTCTGGAGACTGTTGAACGAGTATCAATTGTATCCTTATCATTTGCAACGTGTACAGGCCCTGTCACCAGCAGATTACCCTGCACGAGTTAGGTTCTGTCGGTTCTTGCAGCAGTGTGGTGTAAATCCGAACTTTTCTGCGTATTATTTACAGATGAAGCACAGTTCACAAGAGATGGCATAACAAATTTCCACAATCAGCATGTATGGTCGCATGAAAACCCACGTGCAACTGTTGTATCTCATCACCAAGTGCGGTTCTCCCTCAGCATGTGGGCCGGTATCATTGGTGATCGATTAGTTGGACCCCATGTACTTGTAAACAGACTTATGGGGCAGGCGTACACAAACTTCCTGGAAAACACCATACTTGACGCTTTCGAAGACACTCCACTGATCAATCATCAACACATTCACTTCTTGCATGATGGTGCTCCTGCACACTTCAGTCTTACGGTTCGCCGGTACTTGGATCGAAGGTTTCCTGAATCGATGGATAGGTAGAGGTGGCCCAATTGCTTGGCCTCCACGCTCACGTGATTTCAACCCTCTCGATTTCTACTTGTGGGGCCATTTAAAATCATTGGTTTATTCGTCTCCGGTGCCGGATTTGGAATCCCTTCGGAATCGAATTGTGGCAAGAAGTGAGGACATACGCAATACTCCTGGAGTTTGGAATCGTGTTCGCAGGTCAATGAGACATCGATGTGAGGTGTGTATTCAAGCAGGAGGTAGGCATTTTGAACATCTTCTGTAATGACAACAACCTGCGGAAAGAAAAACGTTCCGGTGAATTTCAATGTTGTGAAGGCCATAACTCGGAAATGAAGCATTTCCGGACACATGTTATAATGAGCTAATTTGATTGTCTACATGTGGGAAATACATACCTGAAATTATGCCCCGTATTTTTTAAACATCCTGTATAGAAGATTAGATGAGTCCACCATACTTGATGCTGGATCTGGTTGTAGATGATACTCCGCCTTGGCTTTGCCCTAGTGGATTCGGTTGAGCAATTAATCTAGGTGTGGGGACAGGAAGTACTACTTGGTAAGTAATAAATAAAGGAAAACAGGATCCGTATTCGCTCTGGTAATTATTTGCTAATGTTGAACACCAAGTACTCATAGGCAAGTCCTCAACAAAAAGTTTGTGTTTGAATATTAGGATATTAAAATTCCGGGAAACCTGGATAAGACATGTTAAAATGCTAACGAATACCCTGTTTCACATTGGTAAAAGAAATACATATTACTCACTTAAAGTTCTTAACGCAGTTTCATTACGACAAGCGGCGTGGACTTTGCCTCTGAAGAACAGAGCTCACTGTGTACGTTCTTTTTATTTTTTTGGAAAGGGGAGACAGAAAGAGAGAGAGAGAAATAGAGAGAGAATTGGAGGGTAGAAAGAATGGCTTACCTCGCCATTGGGTCAGGTGCGGGAATGGGAAGGGAAGTGTCGGATTCGAAGGAGATATCTCGGAGTAGGGAGATTCCGCTGAGTACCCTCGTTAGTATGACGGTTGCTGCTGGCCGAATTGGCGGCTCAGCAGAAGGTAGCGGTTGTTCCGGCAGACAGTCATGACCGAGGCCCTGAGTGCCACCCGGGTAGTGAAGGAAGGTTTGATGGGAGTTCTGGGTTTCTTTATTTTCTGATCATTTGGTTTTCTTTGCCGGCCTTAATAAGAGCTTGTTCGTATTTGTGGTTTGTCCTAGGGGAGGTAAGTTTTCGTCCAGTATGTTCAGGTCGTTGGTTAGAGGTGATGATGATGATGGTTAGTGTTTTAGGGGCGCTCAACTACAAGGTCATCAGCGCCCTTATTAAACAAATCATGACAAAAGCCAGAGCTAAAGCTCACTAAGAAATATTACAAATAAGAGCGAAAGATTAATCTAAAAATCAAAGTAAAAAGGTAATCATAGAAAAAGCCACAGATTGGTGATTTAAGAAAAGAAGAAAAAAAATCAAAACTAATGCCCGGTGTTAAAAAAAAAGAGTGAACGATGGATGCGAAGGCATGCACTTAGCCCACAGCCATAATTTGATAACAGGATATCGCGCCTACACTGCAGAGGCGGTTCGGCCGATTCAGGATAAAGGATGGTTACTGGACTGGTTGGAAAAGCTCCAACAGCCACACGAATACGCGGATTATGGACAGTGTCTAATCTTCTAAGCGCAGATGGTCTTGCCGAAGAATAAACTATGCATGAGATCAGTGCGCGATAAAGTCGCAGCAATACTGTCCGATCTGCTCCCCAAGATTTGCCACTTAGTATCCGTTGAGTACACAGAGAAAGGTTACAGCGCGCTTTCAGCTGTGCGTTATGTGGTGTCCAACAGTTTTCTATCGAATATCAACCCAAGGAATCTCGTCTCATCCGCGAATGGTGGTAAACTGTGCCAAACCGCAGCGAAGGTAGTATTCGGCTCCTGTAGCGCCGGAAGTTCACGCAGAGTGACTTCTCAGCAGAAAAACGAAAGCCGCTTTTAGAGCTCAAACCTGAAAGATTATCTAAACACCGCTGCAGACTGCGTTCCAAAAAGTGTGTGCGCTGAGAAGTAGAATAGATGGCAAAGTCGTCTACGAATAAGCGTATTCGGCTCCTGTAGCGCCGGAAATTCACGCAGAGTGACTTCTCAGCAGAAAAACGAAAGCCGCTTTTAGAGCTCAAACCTGAAAGATTATCTAAACACCGCTGCAGACTGCGTTCCAAAAAGTGTGTGCGCTGAGAAGTAGAATAGATGGCAAAGTCGTCTACGAATAAGCAGGACGATAATCCTGGGAGGATACATTTCAAGATAGAATTAATTGCTATAGCAAACAGAGTGACTCTTGGTACCGCTCCCTGTGGCACTCCGTTCTCTTGAACAAAAATATTTGATAAAACCGAACTCAGCCTTACTCGGAAAACGCTGTCCCCATAAACTTCTGAATGAAT
Source organism: Hymenopus coronatus (assembly GCA_030762935.1). Classification (NCBI taxonomy): domain Eukaryota; kingdom Metazoa; phylum Arthropoda; class Insecta; order Mantodea; family Hymenopodidae; genus Hymenopus; species Hymenopus coronatus. The sequence goes on from CM060884.1 coordinate 7,475,881, forward strand.
AACGGAAGACGTCCACGTATATTACAGCTGTATAGGGAACGTATTATTCCTGCCCGAGGTCAAAGAATACTCCAACCACTTGACAGTTCTTCATAAATCCATTCATTATTTGCGTCGAAATCGAGACAAGGTGGTCAGCTGCTGAACGACGTCGTCGAAAACCGCACTGGGTGTTTTTCAGTAGGTTGTGAGTTTGCGGCCCCCATATCAACCATGCAATGATCATGCGTTCCATCACCTTGCAAACGCAACTGGTGAGGGGAAATTGGACGGTAGCTGGATGGAAGAAAATGGTCCTTTCCAGCTTTCAAGATAGGTACGATGGTGGCCTCTCGCCACTTTTCTGGAAAAGTGTCGTCAACTCAAACACGATTATAGCCCGCGAGCAGGAAGGCCTTACTTTCAGGAGATAGATGTTGCAACATTTGGAGGTGTATTCCATCAGAACCTGGTGCAGAGTTTCGTGAAGATGATAGTGCATGGTCTAACTCCCTAATGGTGAAGAGTCGATTTTAATCTTCAGGATTTTTAGAACGAAAGTTGAAACCTTACGATTCCACCTAAGCCTTAACGGGAAGAAAATCAGGCGAATAAATCTCTGAACTAGACACTTTTGCCCTTGGATGGCAGGGCAACACGGAGATATAGCAACTCACCCTGGAGTTTGGTAGATGATGATGATGGTTAGTGTTTATGGGCGCTCAACTACAAGGTCATCAGCGCCCTTATTAAACAAATCATGACAAAAGCCAGAGATAAAAGTCAATAAGAAATATTATTAATAAGAACGAAAGATTAGTCTAAAAATTAATGTAAAAAGGTTATCATAGAAAAAGCCACAGATTGGTGATTTGAGAAAAAAAATTTTAAAAACAAGGATAAAAACAACTAAATCCGAAACTTGAAGTATATCTTCGATAAAAATTAAAAAATCTTAGCTACCCCTCGACTATCGTCCGCCAGGACTTCTGCAAGACTGACCGGCAGTTGCAGTGATTCCCGAATGTGTGCTAGATTAACACAATCTAGCAGCACAAGACTGACAGACAAATCTTCTCCACAAAGCGGACACAATGGAGCAGATGCACTCTTAAACAGAAAACTATGTGTAAAATTGCAGTGGCCAATACGCAAACGAGCCAAAGTTACTTCCTCCCGTCGGGAATGACGAGAGGAAGTTACCCAGTTTGTTTGAAGATCCTTCAATACTCTAAGCTTGTTTCCGCGGAGAGCTGACCACTCTTCGTGCCAGCACGAAAGTATCGCCCTGCGCACAATAAGCTTAGTCTTCCGATGTTATACAAGAAATTTTTGTACTGGGCTCGGTGGTTGCCGTCTTTGCTGCAAAATCTGCCAGTTCATTCCCCGGCAAGTCAATGTGACTAGGAATCCATGCACATTCCAAATTAACCCCGGAAGTAGATAAAACGTGGAGGGCATCCTGGATACGCTGCACGATAGGATAGTTGTAGAGATCACCAAGGCTCTGAAGTGCACTCAGGGAATCACTCAATATAAGACAGTCACTTATATTTCGACGGCCAACGTGCAGAATGGCTCGATATATTGCGTATAGCTCCGCACTATAAATAGATGTGCCACTATGAAAACCGAATATATATTGTTCGGTATCATAAACAAAGGCACACCCAATACCAACGATACACTTACTTCCGTCAGTATATAGACAAGTTCGGTCATTGTAGTTTGACAAATATTCTACAAAACATCTACGGATACTAGAAAAAGGCATTGTAGACTTAAGGTATGCCGTCATCCCGAGATTTACGTGGGATGTTGTAAGTAACCAAGGTGGGTACACCCTTTCCCTCTTGGGAAACATTCTAGGCATTACAATATCGTGCTTATGAAGAAGAATTCGGAAGCGAACACCTGGGGGCCGTGGACTAATTGAGATAGTTCTATAACATTCGCCCAGCTCGGTGTTAAAAAAAGGAGTGAACGTTAGGTGCGAAGGCAGGCACTTTAGCCCACAGCCATAATTTGTTAACACAATATGTCGTCTACACTGCAGAGGGGGTTTCGCCGATTCAGATATTTTCAATCGGAAAGGGGTCCTCCCAAGTGGAGGAGATGGAGGAAGGTGATACTGCCCTCACTGCCAGAAGGACAGTGACGACGAGGCAGGACCATCCTCCCGTAGAAGGTGTCTTCCCGACAACTAAAAAAGAACAAACTCAACCGACCTCCGCAACCTTCAAAATAGAAACAATCACAATGTGAAACTTATCCCATTATAAAGAACATGGCTATTCTACAATGGAACTTACGTGGAATAAGAACACATCGGCCTGAGCTTGAACTGCTGCTTAACCAGAACGATCCTTTGGTCGTATGTTTGCAAGATACTAAGCTCCGTCCACAAGTCAGCTTCAAAATCAAACGGTACACCCCTGTAAGGTGTGATCTATCATCGGAAGAGGGTGTACCTGCGCACGGAGGCACTATGATGCTCATCAGAGATTATATATTCGCGCAATCTGTATCATTACAGTCCGACATCCAGTCAGTAGCTGTAAGGATTAAACTGTCACATACCAGACTCACCATTTGTAATATATACCTTCCTCCGAGTGACGACCTCTCGCTCACTGATTTAGGGGATCTAGGTTCTCAACTACCAACACCTTTTCTTATGATAGGTGATGTAAATACCCACCATCCACTTTGGGGCTCACCTCGGGCTTGTGCGAGAGGTCAGCTAATTGCTGATTTCTTGAATAATTACAACCTAATTCTCCTGTACACCGGAGAACTTACATTTCTTTCTGAGGCTTTCAACAGTTTTTCACACTTGGATGTAGCAGTTTGTTCTTCACCATTAGCATCTTTCTTAAAGTGGAATATCATCTCTGATCTACATTCTAATGACCACTTTCCATGTCTTATCAGTCTCTTGCCACAAGATACATGTTCCACACGTTTACTTAGATGGCGCATAAATCAAACCAACTGGAGCCTTTACTCCCAGTTGGCTGTCTTTTATTACAACGAGCACGACTCTGTGAATGCCTTAGTGGAGCACCTCACGAAAAATATTCTTGATGCTGCCGAGTAGTCTATTTCACGTTCTACGACCCAAAACAATCGTCGATTTCCGATACCTTGGTGGATTGATGAATGCGGAATGCCATTCGTGCTCGCAGGCGTGCTCTCAGGATTTTCCAGCGTCGCCCAACGCTGGATAACCTGATTGAGTATAAAAAGATGCGTGCCAAATGTAGTCAGGTTGTTAAGGATAGCAAAAAGGCATCATGGAGCAAGTTTGTAGCATCATTCAATCGACATTCACCTTCCTCTATCATATGGGATAAGTTAAGGCGCGTGGACGGAAAAATATCTCATACGCTAATCGCCGGTCTTAAAACAGCTGTAGGAGATGTCGATACGTTTGACGTGGCCATCACTTTTGGCGGTGCTTTCGCTCAAGTGTCTAGCTCAGAGAATTATTCGCCTGATTTTCTTCCTGTTAAGGCTCAGGTGGAATCGCAAGGCTTCAAATTTCGTTCTAAAGTCTTGAAGATTACAATCGACTGTTCACCATGAGGGAGCTAGACCAAGCACTATCAGCCTCGCGAAACTCTGCACCAGGTCCTGATGGAATACACATCCAAATATTGCAACATCTCTCTCCTGAAAGTGAGGCCTTCCTGCTCGAGGTCTATAATCGTGTTTGGGTTGACGCTACTTTTCCAGAAAAATGGTGAGAGGCCACCATCGTACCTATTTTGAAAGCTGGAAAGGACCGTTTTCTTCCATCCAGCTACCGTCCAATTTCCCTCATCAGTTGCGTTTGCAAGGTGATGGAACACATGATCAATGGACGTTTGATATGGTGGCTGGAAAGTCTTAACTTACTGACCAACACCCAGTGCGGTTTTCGACTACGTCGTTCAGCAGCTGACCACCTTGCCTCGATTTCGACATAGATAATGAAGGGATTCATGAAAAACTGTCAAACCGTTGTGGTGTTCTTTGACCTCGAAAAGTCTTATGATACGTGTTGGCGGGCAGGAATAATACGTTCCCTATACAACTGGAACATACGTGGACGCCTTCCGTTATTCATTCAGGAGTTTATGAGGGACCGCGTTTTCCGCGTAAGGGTCAGCTCGGTTTTATCAAATGTTTTTGTTCAAGAGAACGGATAATCATTTTCGCTTCTCTGCTGAGAAATCATTGTGCGTGAACTTCTGGCGCCGCAGGAGGCGATTACCACCTTCGCTGCGGCTTGGCACAGTTTTACTACCATTTGCGGATGAGACGAGATTCTTTGGGTTGATATTCGATAGAAAACTGTGTTGGTCACCGCATATAGCACACCTGTAAGCGCGCTGTAACCGTTCTCTGAATATTCTACGGATACTAAGTGGCAAACCTTGGGGAGCGGATCGGACAGTCTTGCTGCGACTTTATCGCTCACTGATCCCAGCCTAGTTAGATTACGGATGCATAGTTTATTCTTCGGCAAGACCATCTGTGCTTGGAAGATTAGACACTAGCCATAATTAGGGTATACGTCTGACTGTGGGAGTTTTTCTAACCAGTCCAATAGATTGGAAATAGAGACCGACGAAGATGAGAGTCGCCGACCTGTGTGATTCCCAGACGAGTCTCCAGAAGAGGACCTCCGTGGACTCTTGTATCCCTTTATTGCTTTGGGAATAGGCTTTTCACTTTTTTGAGGAATTCAGTTCTCTCATAGGTGTTCTTAAACTTTCTTTCTGGCTCTTTATATATTATTTGCTTGCCAGACTTGTTGGTCGAAGTTGATTTCTTTGGCGGCGATTTAATTTTAGCGCTTTTTACAGTTTCAGATGTAGGAGATGTTACTACTGACTTAGATGGTGAAGTCGAAGGCCTAGGAAGTGAGCTGGCTGTGAGAATCTTTTCTGCAATCGTGACCCCGTTTATATCGCAGGTTTGAGTTGCTATTTCCCGACTTTCTACCGATTTAGCTACAACTGAGCTATAGGTACCATACTTCGGGACACAGGGTTGGCGGATACCTAAGAGTTTCCGCGCTTCCAATAAGGATACCTTCTCTTTAACCCGTATCTCCTGGACCGTCTTTTCTTCTGCAAAACGGGGACAACCACGGGAATTTGATGGATGTTCTCCGTTACAGTTAACACACGTTGGAGCTGACGTGCATTCTCTGTCATGTGAGTTTTTGCCAAAGTTCACACAGGTAGACTCGCCATTGCAGAATTCACTGGTGTGGCCAAAGCGCTGACATTTAAAACATCTGAGCGGGTTCGGTATATAGGGTCTTAGCTCAATGAATTCATACCCTGCCATTATCCTTTGTGGGAGATCTAGCCGATCAAAGGTAATAAACAGGGTACGGGTTGGCACGAATTCTCCATTTACTTTTCTTTGAAGACGATCCTGTGATGTTACGGCTTGGGAAGCCAGATTTTCTTGAATTTCCTCACAGGTCAAGCCGTTCAGTGCGCGGGTGTTTACCACACCGCGTGAGGAATTCAAGCTTTTGTGTACATCGACCTTTACTGGAACATTTTGGACTTTAGTATTTTTGCAGCCTGGGATGCTGATTCTGCTTCTACCAGGAGCATGCCATTAGGAGCTCTTATACAAGATTTTACAGGACCAGCAATGTTATCAAGATCCTTTTGAATAACAAAAGGGCTTACGCTCGAGAACTTTCCTCCTTCCTCTGTTCTATTAACAATTAAGTAGCGAGGACCACTACACTCGACTACTTCTGTTCCTAACTCAGTATCATATTTAATGAATTTTTTGGATTTTGCCATGAAATTAAATTTTAGTTTTCATCCCCCGGTGCTCCCCAACAACCATGGAGTCAAACAAGGGGTGTGTCACCCCACTGAGATGACAGTGCTACACAGGAGATATAGCAGGCTCGCTGTGCCACTCACCCTGGAGTTCGGTATAATACCTAATCCTGCCCGATTGCCTTGGGGTGGGTTAGTCCCTAGCCTCCCGTTTAGATGAAGCAGAAACTAAAGTGGTGTATTAAGTTGCGTACCCTCCCTAGACACTGAAAAGGCCCAGCCTCAGATACGCAACCCTCAACCAACCGGGATATTCCTTTCCACCGACACGAGTCTCCACGCACGGCCTACAAGTGGGTGGGCATTTTGACCTAGTGACTCTCACACCACTCAAAGGTTGCATACTGAGGGAGTCAAGGGTGGCTCGGGACCCCGGTGCGCCAAACCCGTACCTACAGTAGTAGGCCCCTGCGGGGCAACTGAGCTATAGGTACCATACTTCGGGACAGAGAGATGGCGGATTTGCAAGAGTTTCTGGGCTTCCAAGAAGGACACCTTCTCTTTAACCCATATCTCCTTGACGGTCTTATCCTCTGCAAAATGGGGACAACTACGGAACTTGTAGGATGTTCACCGTTACAGTTAACACACGTTGGAGCTGACGTGCAGTCTCCGTCATGCGAGATTTTGCCACGGTTCACACAGGTAGGTTCGCCGTTGCAGAATTCGCTGGTGTGGCCAAAGCGCTACATTTATAAAATCTGAGCGAGTTCGGTATATACGGTCTTACCTCAATGGATTTATACCCTGCCATTATCCTTTGTAGGAGATCTATCCGCTCAAAGGTAATAAACAGGGTACGGGTAGGCACGAATTCTCCATTTACTTTTCTTTGAAGACGATCCAGAGATTTTACGCCTTGGGAAGCCAGATTTTCTTGAATTTCCTCACAGGTCAAGCCGTCCAGTGCGCGGGTGTTTACCACACCGCGTGAGGAATTCAAGCTTTTGTGTACATCGACCTTTACTGGAACATTTTGGACTTTAGTATTTTTGCAGCCTGGGATGCTTCTACCAGGAGCATGCCATCAGGAGCTCTTATACAAGATTTTACAGCACCAGCAATGTTATCAAGACCCTTTTGAATAACAAAAGGGCTTACGCTAGAGAACTTTCCTCCTTCCTCTGTTCTATTAACAATTAAGTAGCGAGGACCACTACAATAGACTACTTCTTTTCCAAACTCAGTACCATATTTAATGAATTTTTTGGATTTTGCCATGAAATTAAATTTTGTTTTCATCCCCCGGTGCTCCCCACCAACCATGGAGTCAAACAAGGGGTGGGTCACCCCACTGGGATGAGCGGGCTACACAGGGGATATAGCAGGCTCGCTGTGCCACTCACCCTGGAGTTCGGTATAATACATAGTCCTGGCCGAAGACTAGGAGTGGGTTAGTCCCTAGCCTCCCGTTTAGATGAAGCAGAGCCTAAAGTGGTGTATTAAGTTGCGTACCCTCCCTAGACACTAAAAAGGCCCAGCCTCAGATACGCAACCCTCAACCAACCGGGATATTCCTTTCCACCGACACGGGTCTCCACGCACGGCCTACACGTGGGTAGGCATTTTGACCTAGTGACTCTCACACCACTCAAAGGTTGCCTACTGAGGTAGTCAAGGGTGGCTCGGGACCCCGGTGCACCATACCCGTACCTACAGTAGTAGGCCCCTGGGGGGCAACTGAGCTATAGGTACCATACTTCGGGACAGAGGGTTGGCGGATTTGCAAGAGTTTCTGGGCTTCCAAGAAGGACACCTTCTCTTTAACCCATATCTCCTGGACGGTCTTATCCTCTGCAAAATGGGGACAACTACGGAACTTGATGGATGTTCACCGTTACAGTTAACACACGTTGGAGCTGACGTGCATTCTCCGTCATGCGAGATTTTGCCACGGTTCACACAGGTAGGTTCGCCGTTGCAGAATTCGCTGGTGTGGCCAAAGCGCTGACATTTATAAAATCTGAGCAGGTTCGGTATATACGGTCTTACCTCAATGGATTCATACCCTGCCATTATCCTTTGTAGGAGATCTATCTGATCAAAGTAATAAACAGGGTACGGGTAGGCACGAATTCTCCATTTACTTTTCTTTGAATCCGATACACAGATGTTACGGCTTGGGGAGAAGATTTTCTTGAATTTCCTCACACGTCAAAACGTCCAATGCGCGCTTGTTTACTACACCGCATGAGGAATTCAAATTTTTGTGTAGATTGACCTTTACTGGATAGCTAGCTAACATTTTGGCCTTTAGTATTTTTGCTGCCTGGGATACTGATTCTGCTTCTACCAGGAGCGTGCCATTACGAGCTCTTATACAAGATTTTACATGACCAGCAATGTTATCAAGACCCTTTTGAATAACAAAAGGGCTTATGCTAGAGAACTGTCTTCCTTCCTCTGTTCTATTGACAGTCAAGTAGCGAGGACCACAACACTCGACTACTTCTTTTCCGAACTCAGTACCATATTTAATGGATTTTTGATTTTGCCATGAAAATAAATTTTTATTTTCATCCCCCGGTGCTTCCCACCTACCACGGAGTCCAACAAGGGGTCACCCCACTCGGATGACAGGGCTACACAGGGGATATAACAGGCTTGCCGTTCGACTCACCCTGGAGTTCGGTATAATACCTAGTCCTGGGCAATTGACTAGGGGTGGGATAGTCCCTAGCCTCCCGTTTAGGTGAAGCAGAAACTAAAGTGGTGTGTTAAGTTGCGTACGCTTCCTAGTTGCTGAAGAGACAGAAGGCCCAGGTTCAGATACGCAACCCTCAACCAAACAGGATATTCCTTTCCACCGACACGGGTCTCCACGCACGGCCAACAATTGGGTGAGCATTTTGATAGACTGAATCCCTCACCACTGGGAGGTTGCCCACACGAGGGAGTTCAGGTTGGCTCCGGACCCCGGGTGCGCCATACCTGTACCTACCGTAGTAGGCCCCTGGGGGATGGAGTTCGGTATAACACCTAGTCCTGGCCTATTGACTAGGAATAGGCTAATCCCTAGCCTCCCGTTTAGGTGAAGCAGAAACCAAAGTGGTGTATTAAGTTGCGTACCCTCCCTATTCACGGAAAAAACAGAAGGCCCAGGCTCAGATACGCAACCCTCTACCAACCAGGGTATTCCTTTCCACCGACACGGATCTCCACGCAGGGCCTATACTTGGGTGGGCATTTTGACCCAGTGACTCACTCACCAGTCAGAGGTTGCCCACTGAGGGAGTCAAGGTTGGCTCGGGTCTTCGGGGGCGCCAACCCCGCACCTACCGTAGTAGACCCCTGGGGGAGAGGGGTTCAGCCGATTCAGCATAAAGGCTCCAATTGCCACACGAATACCCTGATTATGGACAAAGTCAAATATTCTCAGCACAGATGGTCTTGCCGAAGGATAAACTATGCATGCGTAATCTAATATAACTGGGACCAGTACCCGGTAAAGTCGCAGCAAGAACTGTCGGATCCGCTCCCCAAGATTTGCCACTTAGTATCCGTAAAATATTCAGAGAGCGGTTTCAGAGCGCCTTTAGCTGTGCTATATGTGGTGACCAACGCAGTTTTCTATCGAATATCAACCCAAGGAATCCTGTCTCATCCGCGAATGTTAGAAAAGTTGGACCAAACCGCAGCGAAAGGTGGTAATTGCCTCCTACGGCACAGAAGTGCACGCAGAGTGATTTCTCAGTGCAGAAGCGAAAGCCGTTTTTAGAGATCCAATCTGAATAGTTTTCTAAACACCGCTGCAGACGGCGTTCCAAAGGGGGTGTGCCTTGAGAAGTACAACAAATGGTAAAATAGTCTACGAATAAGCATGAATACTCCTGGAGGAATACCTTTCAAGATAGAATTATTTGCTGTCCCTGGAGGTGGGGCTCAGCGAGAGACCTGGTAGCTGTTCAAATACATTTGCGAACATTTTTGTTTGGGTGTTTGGTATAACTACTCTTGTCCACTTACCTGCGGTGCCATATAAGTAAAAGCGGACGTTGAACACAAATAAAAATGCTCTTGCCTATTAGAGAAACACCATATAGGTCGAACACAGGATCTTGGGAGCGCAAACCCTAATTTCGCAATAATAGAGTTCTGGGTGTTTGAATAAATGAAAACGTAGGATAAAAACAAAAAGTGGTGAACAAGCTCTATCTTTTGTAGTTTCATCAGCACTTTGCAGGTATTCATTTGATATTGTTTTTGTGTAAAAGAAATACAATAATATATGTTGCTTAAACAACCTTTATTTGGTTCCTATTAAGCTAATGACGATCAACTCAGGGGTTACATTTATAACAGGAGATAAAAACTTAATAGAATTATCTTGCAACCCCAAGTTTATGGCAGTAAAACAATACTTTATTAATACGTTAAACCCTTGAGGTAGTACACCCATGGAATGTGCTGCTGTGCTGGGTCCTGGCAGGTTACAACAAGTCTTCCAGTAACTGAGAATCCCTTTTTTAAACCTTGTAGTTCCGTTTCATCCTTCATTTTAAGCTCAATTAACGTTTCCTGAAAACAATGTATACATATGTATAGAAAAGAATAGAAAGGCAGTTTGCATCTTTACTGCAGCAGCAAGAACCGTTATTTCCGTTCAGCCATTACTTTCAGTAAAGATATGAATATACAAACATGTTATCAAGATGATTCGTACTAAGGATGATGATGATGATGATGATGATGATGTTTTGCGTTTAAGAACGTTCAACCAATATCTCGTCAACGTGTTTATGAAAAAAAGAACCAAGGCAAAAGCCAGAGATAACAACACCAAAGTTGAGTGTAATACTCGTATATATTACCTATAGAACTAATTACGAAAAATGCCAAAGCTGGGTGAATGATACGAAAAAATTGATACATTTAACTAACGTCTCAGTTGAAAGGTTATCTTTGAAACAAATTTAGGACTATTTATACTTCTCGGTATTGTCCGCAAGTTCCTCAAAAAGACTGACCAGTGGGTGCAGAAATTTCGGAATATATGTTAGAGGAACACACTCTAGCAATACATGACCGACCGAAAATCTCTTTTACATAGCGGGCAGATAAGAGATGGTTCTGAAGATTAAAGGTTCCGTTAGAGCGATAAAATTGTTTCTAGCGCACTTATAAACGAATTAGCGGCGCAATCCATGGGATAAAAATGAATATACGTAATATAAATCAAAGGTAAAATAATAGTTAAAAATAAAGTTGAGTGTTATGAGCATCAATTGCAAAAAGCAGAGGTGGTTGAATCTAGAACACGATTTTGGCAATGAGGACGAGGATGATTGGTGTTTAAGGCTGAACCACTGAGGTCCTTAGCGCCCTTATAAAACAAGGGAAAAGAAAACGCAAAGGGTAAAATAACAGTATAAAACAAATTAAAATTACAAGCGGGACGTTAATTAAAAAAACAGAGAATAAAGCAACTGGTGACTGAAGGACACACCTGAATCTAAAATAGTTAAAATTGGAGAAGGAAACATACAAAATAACTAAAACGCGGTCGACAGTTTAAAGAAATGCGACAGATAAGGTGATAAGACAGATAAAATGATTAAAACCAATGAACTTCTGCTCCAATAAAAGCAATGGAGTGGTCGAGTGGTCAGTGAGCTGTCTTCTCACCCGGGTTCGATTCCCGGCTGGTTGGGGAATTTTTCTTTAGCCAGAATTATTCCCTATCCCCCACAGAGTCTGCAAGTGTGTATGTGAGTGTGAATGTGTGCGTTTTTCAGTAAAACAAAACGATTTAAACCAACGTAAAAGTACCTACAGACGAGTTGTTTCAAGTGGAAAGCCCCCGATATGACATTTGATGTTAAAGGGGGCTATAAAAGAAAAGAAAAAAAAGAAAAGAAAAAGCAATGGTTATAAAGGGAAACCTAAGGAACTGAATCCTTGGTCGAAACGTCAAAGAAGATAAAGAGGTAAAACCTCTTTCGACCGCTCTTTGATCGTCGGCAAGGACCTCCGCTAGGGAGGCCGGCTAATGAAATGTTGAACGAAGGACTGTTAGAGCAGTGCACTCTAACAGCACATGCCGTACCGACAATGTTGCCCCAACAGAGTGCACAGATAGGAACAGGATCCCTCTTAAAAATATAGCTATATGTAAAATTACAGTGCAAACGAGCCAATACGACCTCACTTCTTTCGCCACATATTTTTAGGTTACTGGCCAATTTTTTAACATAGTTTTTGCACAGTTTATGGCTTCTAACCGTAAAATATTATACATAATATAGTAAATTACATCGTCTGCTCTTATGTGTCCATTTCTTAGATATGGCATTAAGTATTTGAGTAATTTCATTTTAACAATTACAGGTCTTAACAATTTCTTTTATACTCGTATTGCCTTTATCTTGCAATATTTTGCTATTTGGTTAAGTTTGTTAATAATTGTTTTAAAGCGCTTTAATGCTAGATGGTTATAATAATACAATTTAAATTATTTTAATTCTTTAAAATTCTAATTGTTTTACTTCCAACTGGGGATTCCAGTTTGCTTTTCTTCTTTTAAATTTATTTTCCATCTTTTTAGCGCCAAGGAAAATGCACTTGTATGGATGCTCGCACTTTTCTTCGTCTGGTAATTTACGGTCTCGTGGGATGTTTAAAGGTAAACAATTAAAAAATCGGAGTGGGTGATGTTCCCAGCATTAAATTGGCCGGTGTAAATCCAGTAATATTATTTCGGGTGTAGTTAATGGTGACCTCGATTCGTTGACAGTATGCTACCCAACTTTTATGGTTTCTTTGACACATTAGTCAGAATAAACACGTTATATCTTTTAAAATTCGTTCAGTGGGATTTCTACTGGGATAATATGCAGCAGAATGATATAATTTAATGTTGTTGTCGGCCAAAGTTTTAGTGAAAAGTTTACTGGTGTGCACAGTGGCTTTGTCAGACAAAATGGCGTCTATTTTGCCATATTTAGGTATAAAACCTTCCATGACATTTCCTACACAAGTTTTACTTTTTATCACTTTTACAGGGTATATTTTAACAAATCAGGTTAGAATTCCTAAAATAACAAAAACATACCTATTAAATTGACCGCTAGGCATTTCACTATGAGCATCTATGGTTATCATGGCGCTTTTTCTTGTCTCTGATTATGGCATCTGGTTCTATATCATGTTTTATATTCATGGGTTTAGACTTCTGGTGTAATTCCCATGCAGATAAGTGCTTCCTTACTTGCTTTCCTATATGTTTAATATATACATTTTCTTCAACTGTTGATATTGTTTTTCCGGTCCCAGCAGCATGTGAGCGTCGTGGCCGTAGGTATTATTATTTTCCATTTCTTTACGTCTCTTCCGTGTAGCTTATAGAGTCTATTATCTAAATTTCCTATCGTTTCTGAAGCGTCTCATGTGTTATCTGAGGAGCTGTCAAAAACAGTTTTGCTAATTCTGGATCTTCCTTTTGTAGTGCGGCAATATTTTTCATGTTCTTTGTAAAAATATCGTTTACTTTGAGGTTAAGGTTTAGAATTCGAATTTCGTGATCGGGATTTTCTATAGTTTATGGACGAGATTTATTAGTTTTTATCCGTGATAATGTATTACTGAAAATATTATCTTTTCCTACGATATGTTGAGTGTCAAGGTTAACTCTTTTATGAATCTAGAAATCTTGGTGCTAGTTAGCTTGTATTTCTTAGTGAATGAGAGACTTATCTGATCAGTATGTAAAATGACTTTACTATTGCAGATGTATAGCCTACATTTTATGAATGCAAAGTAGGCCGCTCCGACTTCTAATTCTGTAATGCAACCGTTGATTTCTGTTTTTGTGAGAGCTCGAGAAGCTGTGGAGATAACTGTACCTAATTATCCCAAATTTGAGTTAATGCACACCATATCCAAAGGTAGAAGCGTCTGTGAAATTATGGTAAGGTAGCTCCAGATTAATCCTTTCTAATAATATTGATTTTTAAAATAATTCTTTGGAATTTTCAAAGCGTCTTGATGGCGTAGCTCCCATTCCCATTTTGCATTTTTCTTTAGGAGCTCTCGTAAATGTGCAATTACAAATGCAAAATTGTAACCATATTTTGATTGAAACTAGATCCTCTAAATCAGTGAGCGCGAGGTCATCAGTCGGAGGAAGGTAGATATTACAAATGGCGAATCTGGTATGTGACAGTTTAATCCTTACTGCTACTAACTGAATGTCGGACTGCAATGATACTGATTGCACGAATATATCATCTCTGATGAGCATCATAGAGCTCCGTGCACAGGTACAACCTCTTCGGATGATAGATCATTCCTTACAGGGGTGTAGCGTTAGATTTTGAAGCTGTCTTCTGGACGGAGCTTAGTCTCTTACAAACATACGACCAAAGGTACTTTCTGGTTAAGCAGCTGTTCAAGCGCAGGTCGATGTGTTCTTATTCCACGTAAGTTCCATTGTAGAATAGCCATGTTCTTTATAATGGGATAAGTTGTACATTGTGGTTGTTTCTATTTTGAAGTCTGCGGAGGTCGTTGAGTTTATTCTTTTTATGTGTGGGGAAGACACCTTCTACGGGAGGATGGTCCTGCATCTTTGTCACTGTCCTTCTAGCAGTGAGGGCAGTATCATCTTCCTCCATCGCCTCCACTTGGGAGGACCCCTTTTTAATTGAAAATTTCGGTTCGAGTGCCTCGAAGCGATTAGAAATAGAGACCGACGAAGATGATAGTCGCCGACCTGAGTCCTTCCCAGACGAATCCTCAGAAGTGGAGCTCCGTGGACTCTTGTTTCCCTTTGTTGCTTTGGGAATAGACTTTACGCTTTGCTTGAAGAATTCAGTTCTCTCATAGGTATTCTTGAACTTTCTTTCTGGTTCTTTATATATTGTTTGCTTGCCAGACTTGTTGGTCGAGGTAGATTGCTTTGGCGACGATTTAATTTTAGCGGTTTTTATAGTTTCAAATGTAGGAGATTACAGGGATGACAGGGCTACACAGGGGATATAGCAGTTCGGTATAATATCTAGTGTTGATCGATAGACTAGGAATGGGCTAGTCCCTAGCCTCCCGTTTAGGTAAAGCAGAAACCAAAGTGGTGTATTAAGTTGCGTACCCTCCCTATTCACTGAAAATACAGAATGCCCGAGCTTATATACGCAACCCTCAATCAACCAGGATATTCATTTCCACTGACATGGGTCTCCACGCACGGCCTACACGTGGGTGGGCATTTTCACCTAGTGACTCACTCACGACTCAGAGTTTGCTTACTGAGGGAGTGAAGGTTGGCTCGGGACCCCGGGTGCGCCAAACCCGTACCTACCGTAGTAGGCCCCTGGGGGGAAGGTTCTAGTTGACTTTATTTCAGCGCCATCTAGTTGAATGTGGGGAACATAAAAACCGGTACCAAGAGATTAATAAGAATTGGAAAGTGGTCACTAGAACGTAAAGCAAAATTGATATTCCAGTGTAAGGGAACTCCCAACTACGGAAAACTAAAATTTATGTCCAGGTGTGAAAAACTGTTAAAGGGGTTAAAACGAAATGTAGTCTCTGCTTTTTTTCAGGAGAGATAGGTGATTGTTGTCTTAGAAGTCAGCATATTAGAAGATTTCTCGCAAAAGCAGGAGGTGATCCCCAGAATGGGTTCTGGGCATTCAGGTCACCAACCATTAGTAATGGTGCTGGTAGCTGAGAAATTTAGGTCTTCTAAGCAGTGCGCGAGAGGTTAAAAGAGGGAGGCAAATATATATTTCAAATAGTGAATTTGGTAGATGGCTGCGTTATCCGTACAGCGACCGACTGGATGTCAGACTTTAAAGATACGCATTCAGCAAAAAGATCATCTGTGACGAGCATCATAGTGTCCCCATGTACGTTGATAAATCACAAACGTACAGCGGAATAGCGCCTGAAGGTAACGTTGTCATTTGGTCCAAGCTTAGTCTCTTCTAAGCAAACGACCAGAGGTCAGTTCTGGTGCAGCAACAGTTCTAGCTCTGGTCAATGTGGTCTAATGCTGCGTATGTTCCACTGCAGAACAGCCACCTAGCTAAATAGAAAACTGTTCTACATATCGGTCGTGCTGGTCAGTTCAGTTTGTTCTTTATAGGTGTAGGTCTTTCATTGTTTTCAGGAGCACGATGCTGCTGCTTCCGCACTGTCCGTCTGGCAATGGGGCAAAATCTTGGTGGTCCATTTCCTCTACGGGGGAGGGCTCCTTTCCAATAAAAAAAATTCGGTTCGAGAATCTCGAACGGTATAGAGGTGCTGATCGACGCAGATGGCCGTCACCGATCGGTACTCCCTCTTGAAGCTTCCTCCGAAGAGAATCGACGTGGAGAATGGCGTGGATTATTTCTTCACTTAGGTATTTTGTGATGGGTCTTAACATTGTCGTTCAGGAAGTCGGTTCTAACATAACTTGTGTTAAATGTTTTCGCTTGTGGAGAGTACACAATGGATATGCCGGCCTTGGTGCCCGAGGTCGAAGGTTTGGGTGATACTTTTTCGGGACTACTCTTAGCATTGGCAGTTCTGGCAGATGTTGATGCCGACATAGGCTTAGAATTGGAGGACTTTGGGTGTGGTCAGGCCTTGAGAACCCTGTCAGAAATTGTTGTCCCGTTAACATAGCAGGGTTGAAGTTGTGATTTCCTTTCGCGGTACAGGCTTAGCTGTAACGGAGCTATAGGTATTTGAGTGTGGGACGGAGGGTTGGCGAAGGCGAGGCTTACGGGTTGCTGAGAAAGACACCTTCTCTCGCACCCGCATCTCCTGGATTGCTCTCTCCTCCGTAAAATTGGGGCACTCTCGGAAACTAGATGGCTCTTCCCCACTGCAATTTACACAAAATAGTGTGGCAGAACAAGCTCCTTTGTGCGATGCCTCTCCACAAAGGGCACATGTAGGATGACCAGTACAGAACTCACTGGTGTGCCCAAACCTCTGACACCTGTAACATCTGAATGTGTTGAGAATATTGTACCTAACCCTATGGTTTTATACTCTGCCGTAATCCTTTGTGGAAGGACTTACTTCATGAAAAATAAAGAACGGGGTACGGGCAGGTATGATTTCATCTTTCACCTTCCGTTGAACCCTATGAGCAAATGTGACGCCTTGGTCTATCAGAACCTGTTGAAGCTCCTCATTGGACAAACCGTCTAATACGAGTGGGTTGATAACGACGCTCGAGGAGTTCAAAGTTTTGTGCTTTTCGACCTTAATTGGGAAGCTGTCTAGCATTTTGGCCTTCAGTAGTTTCTCTGCCTGGGATGCCTTAAATGTTTGTACCAGGAGGGTGCCTTTGCGTGTTTTAAGACACGAGTGTACCGGACCAGCAATTTTGCCGAGACCCTTTTGTACAACAAAAGAGCTAACAGAAGTAAATGTCCGACCTTCCCCTGTTCTAGCCATTTCTAAGTAGCGTGGACTACTACACTTGACTACTTCTTCTGCACTGACTACTTTAATTTTAGGTTTTTGGTTTGCCATAAAATTGGTATCAAATTTGATCCTCCAGTGCTGCCCAACCGTCACGGAGTCCAACGAGGGGTCACCTCACTGGAGTGACAGGGCTACACGGGAGCTATTGAAGGTTTGCCGTTCCACTTACTGTGGAGTTCGGTATAATACCTAGTCGTGGCTGATTGACTAGGAGTGGGTTGGTCCCTAGCCTCCCGTTTAGGCGAATCAGAGACCAAATTGGTGTATTACGTTGCGCACCCTCCTCAGTTACTGAAAGTTAGAAGCCCAGGCACAGATGAAGGGAATAAGCCTCGGAGTGTCGCAGAAGCTCTTAACATTTCCAAGTTTGATCATCCGCGCACCATCACGGAATAGTCTCAGCAGTATGCTACAGTGACCCTGAAAGACAAAAAACCATTCTTTGGCATTCATTGGGAGAAACTTTCATAGTGGAAACGTGCAATTTCGGCACAATTCACGTAATATACTACATCTATTCATCTGGTTCTATTTGTTCCCCTAGGGCGCTCCATTCACCACGAGTTAGTGTGCTTGTTCTTCCCTGGCTTGATGACAGGTATTCTCGGAGAGAGGAGCTAGCGTGGGCTGGCGAAGTGCGTGTACAGGAGAGAGCACAGCAGCATGCTAGTGTGTGCTGGCACAGAACGCTAGGACGAGTTGTTCTTAGCACCATGGAGAAATAGTCTACTCTGCGCTTAGTATGAAGAGAACCTAGTTTGTATTTGGCAGTATAGAGAGAGTCGCCATACAGTATCAGGATGAAGCAGAAATAAGGCCATGCAGTATCAGGATGAAGCAGAAATACTGTAATAGTTACAATACAAGTATAGCCAAGATGTCAGCCATCAGCTTCACCTTGAAATGCTGTAACAAAGAAAGCTCTCGGCATTTGTCCGAAATATATCTCAATTTATTTGACCTGTAGTAATGGTGAATTAGTTATCTCACATTCAAGTTCTTGAAGCGATTTTGCTACGCTGCTATTTCATTGCAACGTGAGAGGAGGCTCTTGAGCAAGCATTTTATCACAAGCTTCATTTGAGTGCTTTGCTCTTCCACTTTGGAGACGGCCAGGCCACCATTTTCCTCGTCTTGCTGCCTTTGGGAAGAAGCCAGGGAATTATGTTTGCCGAGAACGTCTTTTCAGTTCTTCAGCTTCTTTGGAAGTGAATTTCTTCAATTCTGTGGAACGAGCATTTCGAAGTTTCTTCAGAATTACCAGCATTATCACGTCACATGGAAGAAACACAATTATTACGGCGACAGCTGCCCATCTTACTGCTTTTGTAGCACATTAATTGTAATCGTTATTTTTTCTATATTATGCCTAAATTTAATAACTGGATTTCGGACTATTTTAAATTATCATATACCAAACAGAATTTCTAATAGGGCTTTATCCATGATTAATGAACGTGTGGGGGAAACAGTTTGTTAACAGTGTCAAAGTGAAATTGTCACGAGTTTATAACATGGCTGCCTTGGGTTTTATTCTTTGGGTCTTGATAAGGCAATAAAGTGCCAGATTGCAATGTGTGTTTGCAGTAAACATTTCCGGTATGACAAATGTTTATGAATTTACATTTTTTAGTGTAGATTTACTGTTGGAAAGTTTCCCATACAATGGTTTCATCTTAAATGTACGAGAGTGTAAGAGTATTTAGTCAAGCCACTATTTATTCATTTAATTGTAATGTAAATCCTTCTTAGATTTCTAAGACTCATTGCTGATATCAGAATAGTTACAAATTAATTACAGCCATAATGCTCATTATGGTTAATAAGGCAGAGTAATTAAACATTTAACTGCATAATTTATCAGAAATTATGTTGGAACACAATTTGAACAATATTGCATTAATTGTTCAATTTTTCTCACAGCGAGTCTTGTACTGCCATTAAATGTTATGAATGGATTGTTTATATAGCAATATTTAACTTCATGATTTATCAGGAATGATAATAGAAAATAATTTCTACATTGTTAAATTAATTATTACGTTTTTCTCATAGTGAAATTTGCACTGTCAGTAAATGTTATAAATGTGTTGCTTATTTAAGAATATATTTATTTAATTTCCTTTACTGCTGATGCCTCTTGATTAAAATTTAAAGAAGGCTCATGCATGATCACTTTCACCAAATACATAACATTAGTTGCGATCTATAGTCATAGTAACGGGGTTATCGGTCCAAATGAAAGTAGCAGGAGCTTTGGTTGTGTTAATAATGAGGTCAAAGCCTCTGCACAAGCAATTGGGCCATTTATCTGATCCAGCCAATATTGCAGAATGTGAAAGTACATATGAAAAATGAATGAGAAAAGAGATTGGACAGCGCCTGCTAAAGGAGAGTTGTGATAGAACACACCAACCCAGGCTTCGTCTTGACACCCAGGGAAAAACACGATAAACCACGTGTTAATTTAATTGCCTTTTCACACAAGCTAAGTGTAGTACTGGAGTTAGATAGGTAGAATTATACGTAAACATCCATTGTCATTGAATTGATTTGAATCACGGATCTCCCTATATATAGCCAGTTTCTGAAACCACTGAGCTACCATGCTGACATGACGGCAGGGTATTACATTCCTTAACTGACTCACATGTTTCCCAGTAAACGGCATGGTCAGAATATCCAGTCCCTATGATCAAATCCGAATGCAAGACCCACATTTTCGCACAGATCTATCTGGCTCATTTATTCTATATGTACATGATTATTTATTAATGCCCAGAGCTGGGATTTTTATGTAGTATAACATAGACAAATATGTACATAAATGTGTAGTGAAAAACAGTGAAATGTGTAGCAAAATATTTAGAATGGTGTAAATATTAATATGAAACATTTAATTCCAACGTATCATTTCCCTAGTTACAACATTCAAATCATATTTATACATTATGTTTTTAGCACAGTGAACAGCTATATATTTTTCAATGTTTTATTGGGTCATTGAAAGACGTTTGTCACCAAGTATGTTCTTATAGGTAGAGACAGATCTTTGCATGATTATGTGGGACAAATTTTAGGAGAGGAATTTTTCCTGGAGGAATGTCCTCGAGTAGATCAATATCATCCCCGTTTTGAATCTGCCATACAATATGAAATTTGAATGGTCAGGATTTCTCTATAACACATTCTTCAATTTACTAATATACTTGCACCAGTTTCTCCAAGGAGAGCATTTAGTTTTTCAATAGCATCCTCTATGGCAGCAATATAATGTTGAATAGGCAGTGCAGATATTTCTAAACGTTTGACGCTTTCTGGAAGCCAGCCGAAGTTCCTCCTAATGTGAAGCAACTGAGGAGACCACCTTGGAGTAGCTTAAGGCAGCCTTGGTTTTAATCTATGCAGAGTTCAGGATTTCAGAATCAAAAGAATCTACAACAGTCTAGATCATCTGATACTCGCTATAGAAATGCACTGCTCCTGTTCATCTTCCCCTCCTCGTTAATAGTGGTTCTGGAGGCAGTGGTATCTCGTGTAATTGCTGCTTGTAAGAGAGCACCCATTCTGGAGATTTCAGAAAAACTCTTCCGTTTGTTGCTGGAAATAACCTGTTCACTTGCAGAAACTTAGCTCCAATATCTTTGGCAACAGGTTGCAGACTATGAGCCAAGCAGGTAAAATGGAGTATGTTGAGATAAAATACTTTCAGAGCAGTTGCAGCTTTAAGCATATGTACTGCAGCATTTGAAAGCATCACTAATAATTTCTCGTCTTGCACACCAATTGTCCATAGAACCTTAAATCCATCATTGAAAAATCTCACAATAATATGTAAAGTCTAGTTCTTTGCAGTAGGTCAAACAAGGTTTTGTAGTGCTGTCAGGTTGTAGCTTTCCCACCACAAGAATTGCAGTAATTCCACCATTGGCACCCGCTGTTTCATCAACAGCAACCCATGTGAAAGTCTCTCCTATGTACCCTCTTATGTCATAAATGATCTCGTATTAACTGACTTTAAGATACTTTTTGAGATGTGTTGATTGACGAGAAACATGATACTGATAATATTTTCCAGGAAAGATGCGAATTCAACAACTACAAATTTATAGTATGGAATAGTGGCTGCAATCATCCGACTGCAAAAGTCGTTATAAAATGAGTTTCCTAAAGGTGAAAGTGGCATCTGAATTAAAGGTGCTTTTTTCTTCTGTGAAGCAAATTGTTGGTATTTTTATATGCAGAGCACTTTGTACAAGTTGCGACTTCATGGAACATGCAAAATGTATGTTGCAAGCTTGACAAATCACTAACTTACTATCAGTTATAAGACTTGCCAGCTGCCATCCATGATTTTAACTTTGAAACCAGCGACGATGCAATTGCTGCTATATCGACAACACAGGAAAACCGATGTTGACTGAAGCATGTCGTTCAATTGTTTAAACAAAACTGATGAAACAAAAGCAAGATCTAGATAAGATAACCTTTCATTTCTTGCTTAACCTCCACCCTACTGGCACCATTGTTCAGTCTGCAGGTGGCTTTTGAAAAATTCGTTAGTGATGCAATTAGGGATAAACATGTTTTCCGCAACTAATTAAAACCTTTATTAAAGCCTTTATAAGATCTTTTACCTGCATTTGTCATCCTATCAAATCCCCATCTGTCATCTTAATCCAACTATCGTGGCAACCAAAAGAGGCCCACACTTGAGTGTCAAACTTCAAGACAGAAATTTATGTATACCAATAGGAAAATGCTAAAATATGCAATTTTATGTTATATCACTAAAAGTATGTAATATACTCACAAAAATGTCAAAGTATGTAAAATGATATACAGTTTATATTAACCCTATCATAGTCATTTGTACACATATCACTTTACCCAGCTTCCAAACTGCAAGGAAAAACTTGTAGCTACAGAGAAATCCCAGCTATAAAAGTATTTCATTATCAGACCATTTAAGAATTGATTAAGGTAATACAAAGTACTCTAGTTGAGGGCATATTGCACTCTTGTGCCCACTGTGAAATTTTGTCGATACCACCATGCAACAAGCAGCAATGAGAAATGACAAATGGAGAGGAAACTATGAGTTATCTCATCTTCATATAGTTATGAACTAAGTCATACCGCAAATGAAGTTTACCTAATATATTCTTTAACGGGAAGATTTTTACTTCTGTTAGTTAGTCCCTCCTTATATCTTATTCTAAAAACATTTCCAGCTAAAAACATTAGTTATAACAAACACGTACTCTCATTATATATTATCTTCAGATAAATTATTCATTATTGTGTATTAATTTATAAAATATATTGTTATTTATGATATAGTATGAAATAGATACTATTTAAATATTTTAGGTTATGTAAACCAGAATCTAGGCACAATTTTATAATATTCTAGAAAATGGTAACAAATAGCATTAAGTGTCATTTTTTGACACAGCCATACTTATCAAATAGATAATAGTATATAGAAGTTACCATTTTTGGCTTAATAGTTATTGTATTGCCATTAATCACACTAAACTCGGAGTGATCAATTTCAATTGAAAAGACCTTTTCCTCAAAAAATATATTCCGAAATGGAATTGCTATACTTTCTCCATATCTACATGTGAAAGGTCCTTGAGGCATAGGCATTTTGCATGTTCCACTCAAAGGATAGCTGGAACAAATAAGAAAAATACGAAATAAGGTTCAAAGAGAAAACTAAATGAAAATTGAACATTTTAATACACCAATGTTATAAGATACCACCCTAAGATAAACTTGTGGTGTTTGATGTTACTTTAAAATAGTGTGTTTTTTCTCTCTGTTCTTAAACTTGAATAATTTTTTGATCAGAAACCATGCACTTATACAAATGCAATTAATGAACACAATATATTATTTAATTTCATTCAGATATTTAAATGTCAACTAAAGACACTGAAACTCTATACATTCATTTGAAAATAAATATGATAGCTGCACAAACCCTTGCTCTTTCATTTATTTAAACCTGCCTACCCCTCCGGCTTCGCAAGGGTGGTGTACCTAATGACAAAACTGAGACAAAATATTCCGTTTACAATACAACCATGCAATGACATAAAATTACAATTAAAGAATTTGACAATACTTTATTGTAATGCCTTGTAATGTTCAATTTCCTTCCGGAGAGAAAACAAATGGCGCCGATAGTTTGCAGACTCTCCGGCATGCAACCTACTCGTTAAACACGGCAATTCAAGCTATATTTCACACATTTCTAACGATTGATGATGATGGTGGTGGTTAGTGATTAAGGGCGCTCAACTACAAGGTCATCAGCGCCCTTATCAGACAAATCATGGCAAAAGCCAGAGCTAATGCTCAATAAGAAATATTATAAATAAGAACGAAAGATTAATCTAAAAATTAATGTATAAAAGTAATCATAGAAAAAGCCACAGATTGGTGATTTAAGAAAAAGAGAACAAAAAATCAAAACTAATACAAAAACAGGGATAAAAAGAACTAAATCCGAAATTTGAATTGTTCATTTTAAAAAATTACGACAAAAATATACTTGTTTCTTTATTTAAACAATGTGACCAACCAAACAATAGTTAGTACATAAGAAATATATTTGGTGTTCACTGTTATCTTGCGTCATTGACTCCATAACCGGGTGCATTCCCTTGGCATTACATGGGGAAGAAACATTGAGCAGTACTATGGCCATCTAACGGCAAATAAATAAGCATTTGATCTAAGTGTTCCGCACAGGAACCTTTCTTTGTTTCTATATTTTAAATGATAGGAGTAAGAAAAGAAAGTTATACCATAAAAATGTATTTGAATTTCACTACTGAGTTGCGTCACTGTCTCGGTAAACTGTTGCATGATCTTAACTTTGAACGGGGAGGTAAAACTGAGCAGTACCACGGCTATCTAGCGGCAAATAAATAAGTACTTTCTCTAAATGTTCGTCACCAAGCTTCTTTGCTTCTTTATTTTAAGCGATAAGAGTAAGGAAAGGACAGTAAAACGTATTTGAATGTCACTGCGTCATCTCGATAATCCGATGCGTTACCTTAATTTTGAATGGGGAGGGAAAATATAAGATTTCTACGGTCTTTTAGCAACAAATAACCGTGGTTCCCAAGGTTCAACCCCGACGATTTTTTTCGGGCGTATAAATCCTTAGCATGGAAGGGAAGTAAAGCCGTTGATCCCGTTTCATAGGTTTACGGCACGTAAAAGATCCTCAAGCCTGATAGAGAGGCCTCTGAGCAAAATTAAGCGGTCTTTCACGCCCAGTACAGAATGGGAAGCTGAGAACCACAGCAGTTAAAGAGTTGCATTTTCACTGCCATCTGGCGGCTATTAACTGAAATGCGTTGCTTTGCACGGTTTTTATCCGTATTATGAGACTTCCCCGTTCATTTTCTTTTCTATAAACCTTGTTGTGACATTAACGAACTCAAAAAAAAAAAAAAAAAAAAAAAAAAAAAAATGTTCAATTTGGTGCAGTCGTTCGTAAGTGATGCGCCTACATATATTTCGGCGATTCATTTATATATATTTCAAAAATAAATATCACAGCTTGTTGCATTTTGCATCTCAATATTTACCACCAGCGTTGCATAATTTTCCAGTGTTGGAACTCTAGAGTAGATAATAAATTGGAATTTCAGGTACGAATATCTACTTCATGTGCTGAAAACTCTAATTTTTCAGGTTTTAGCAATTTAATATCTGTGCTTATCTGGTTGTTTCTGTTTCAGAAATCTGCTGTTATGGCTGACTTATATGTCTGCTTATTTAAACCAATAAAATTGTTTTGTAAAATGAGTTTTCAAATTTTAATTAGACTTATATTGTATGCTTCCTTGCACTCCAAGCTCGCTAGATCTCCCTATATCATTCTTTTCCTTCCTTACTCCCTCACTCGCTGCCTCCCACCCACACATCCTTCTTTCCTCCCACTCCCACTACCTTCCGTCCTTCCTTCTTACTTGAGTTTTTTCCTTTCGTTTTTCTTTCTTTCTTTCTTCCTTTCTTTATTTCTTTTCTCTATTTTTGTCACCTTCTTTCTTGGTTGCCCTGCTTTCTGGACAGTTTAATGCAATATGCAATATGGCGTCTCATGGAACTAGAATATAATTGTAAGAGAGATAATTACATTGAAGAAGAGATAAATGTGCATTTGAAATAGCCAGGGGAGAAATTTTGTGTTAAATATGATCGGAAAGCGTAAAGATGGATTTTACTAAAATGCGAATGTACCTTTTCAAGGGTTGGCTAGGAACGTAGGTAAACGGTCCCGATACTCAGAGAATTTGAACAAAACCGGAAGAAAGGTTCATCGCCCGGCGGCGACTGTGGCCAGTTGGTCGCGGGCATGACCCAAGACATTCTTTTTGACGCGGAGAGAGCTGAACGGATTATGAATCGCCGTTATAGGAACTTGCTGGTCAATACACAGTAATACGTATCAGGAGTAATGCGGAATGAAAGGCACAGTCGTGTAAATAATGGTTGAAATGAGGACAAATGCGACTGCTGGAGAAAATACACGTGTTTAATAGAAATTGTGAACCATATGGAAACCTCTTAAGCCTTAATACTACCCCTAAGGAATATTCCATGCTGATAGTACCCTGTACTGGAGCGTTTACATTTCCTAAACAATTCTTGACTTCCCGAATCGCCATTTGGACAACATTAGCACATGAACCACTATAGTTGACGACCATCATGTTGATATTGAATATTGATACACATGGGACTGTGCACAAGAAAGCCAGAATTTTGAGGGGCGACCAGACCACAGCAGATTAACGGCGCAGAACGACGAGGATTCCGAAACTCCCTGGATGACACCGAAACCTTGAGGAAACAGCTGGAGGACACCACGACTAGAACGACTAAAGTAAGTCGAACAATTTAAATTAAGAATCAAAGAAAAAGTGCTACGAGAAAAATTAAAGTAGTACCACTAAAAGAAAACGCGCGTGAAAACAGTAAATGCTGTTAAGAGGTAATAAAATTGTACAGCAGGACAGTGTAGAGAGCAAAATGGATGAATCAGTAGACTATAATGGTTTAAGAGTAGAGAACATAGAGAAGAGGGACAAATGTACAACTAAATGTAGTAACTGCAGAAACGGAAATCAATATAGATCACGGACAAATGGATGCCCAGGAGATGCTCACGGCAAGATGAGAACACCAGCAGCCCCACGCATGATGACGGAGCCTTTTGCGGAAGCTAAAATGATAATGATGGTTAGCGTTTAGTAATGGTTCCAGTTGGCTTGATCTATGCGCCATCCAGGTAAACAACGTATGGAACATTTATCTTGTGGCAAGAGACTAATAAGACATGGAAAGTAGTCACCAGAATGTAAATCAGAGATGATATTCCACTGTACGGAAGTTAGTAATTGTGGCGAACAAACTGCTAAATCCAGGTGTGAAAAACTGTTGAAAGCATCAGAGAGGAATGTAGATTCTTCAGTGTTCAGGAGATTAGGTTATAAATATTCAACAAATCGGCAATTACTTACCTCTCGTACAAGCAGGAGGTGAGCCCCAAGGTGGATGGTGGATGATAATGATGATGGTTAGTGTTAAAGGGCGCACATGAAGCCAGCAAAAGCCAGAGATAAAGCTCAATAAGAAATATTATTAATAAGAACGAAAGATTAGTCTGAAAATTAATGTAAAAACGTAATCATAGAAAAGGCCATACATTGGTGATTTGAGAAAAAAAAATCAAAACTAATACAAGAACAAGGATAAAAACAACTAAATCCGAAATTTGAAGGGTATCTTTGATAAAAATTACAAAATCTTAGCTACCGCTCGACTATCGTCCGCCAAGACTTCTGCAAGACTGATCGGCAGTTGCAGTGATTCTCGAATATGTGCTAGATTAACACAATCTAGCAACACATGACGGACAGACAAATCTTCTCCACAAAGCGGACACAATGGAGCAGATTTACTCTTAAAAAGGAAACTATGTGTAAAATTGCAGTGGCCAATACGCAACCGAGCCAAAATTACTTCCTCCCGTCGAGAATGACGAGAGGAAGTTACCCAGTTTGTTGGAAGGTCCTTCACTACTCTAAGCTTGTTTCCGCGGAGTGCTGACGCACAACAAGCTTAAAGTCTTCCGATGTTATACAAGACGTTTTTGTACTGGGCTCGGTGGTTGCCGTCTTTGCTGCCAAATCTGCCAGTTCATTCCCCGGTAAGTCAATGTGACTAGGAATCCATGCACATTCCAAATTAACCCCGGAAGTAGATAAAACGTGGAGGGCATCCTGGATACGCTGCACGATAGGATGATAGTTGTAGAGATCACCAAGGCTCTGAAGTGCACTCAGGGAATCACTCAATATAAGGCAGTCACTTATATTTCGACGGCCAACGTGCAGAATGGCTCGATATATTGCGTATAGCTCCGCACTATAAATAGATGTGGCACTATGAAAACCGAATGTATATTGTTCGGTATCATAAACAAAGGCACACCCAACACTAACGGTACACTTACTTCCATCAGTATATATACAAGTTCGGTCATTGTAGTTTGACAAAAATTATAAAAAAAAACAACTACGGATACTAGAAAAAGGCATTGCAGACTTTCGGTATGCCGTCATTCCGAGGTTTACATGGGATGTTGTAAGTAACCAAGGTGGGTGCACCCTTTCCCCCTTGGGAAAAATTCTAGGCATTACGATATCGTGCTTATGAAGAAGCATTCGGAAGCGGACACCTGGGGGCCGTGGACTAATTGAGATATTTCTATAACGTTCGTCCAGCTCGGTGTTAAAAAAAGGAGTGAACGTTGGATGCGAAGGCATGCACTTTAATCCACTGCCATAATTTGTTAACAGAATATCGCGTCTACACTGCAGAGGGGGTGCTACGGATTCAGCATAAAGGCTGGCTACTGGACTGGTTGGAAAAACTCCAACAGGCACACGTATACCCTGATTATGGATAATGTCTAATCCTCTAAACACAGATGGTCTTGCCGAGGAATAAACTATGCATCCGTAATCTAACTTGGCTCGGATCAGTGCGCGATAAAGTCGTTGGTGATTTTGCTAGCACCAGGAGCATACCATTACGAGCTCCAACGCAAGACTTTGCAGGAACAGCAACGCTGTCATAATAGATTTTTTGCCTTTTTCTCCGGTCCCAGTGCACCCCGCCCACCCAAAAGCCCAACGAATGAACATCCTATTGGGCTATAAAGGTTACACAGGGGATATAGCAAGCTCGCCGTCCTGCTCGCCCTGGAGTTCGGTATATTACCTAGTCCTGGCCGATTGACTAAGATATGCTAGTCTCCCTCCTCCCTTTTAGGTGAAGCAGAAATCAAATCGGTATATAAAGCTGCGCGCCCTCCCTAGTCACTTAAAGGCCAGGAAGCCGAGCATCAGAAATGTAAGCCTTAAATAGTCAGGAAATTTCTTTCCACCGACGCGGGTTTCCACGCACGGCCAACACATGGGTGGCATTTCTGTTGAGTCTCTCACCACTCAGAGAAACATACACCAAAGAAGTCAGGGTTGGACCTGAGTGTGCGAAACCTGCACCTATTCTGGTAGGGTTCTGGGGGTATATTTGATAACATGGAGGCTCATTAATCTGCGTTCGTATATCAACGAATCTCTATTACACAAGGTCCAAAAATGTTGTTTCTATAACATTTTTAGTAGAAATGTAATTAAGATAAAACAATTTAGAGTAATTTGTTTATAAGAAGTGCCCGGCCATCTTGCCCAAAATTCCCCCATAGGCATAATTAAGACATAATTAATGATGTTAAATTTTAAAAACAGTTCTTGCAGGTGTTACTATATTTTATAATCGCAATCGGAATTAATTTTTCAGTAAATGTGATTGGCGTGTTATTTATGGACGCTCTTTAACTACTATGGTTCTGAGCGTCCTATTCTAAATTGGGCGTGAAAAACCGTTTAATTTTGCTCAGATGCCCCTGAGGTTCTTTTACGTGCCGTAAATCTACGACACGGGACCAACAGCTATAACTCGCTTCCAAAGGAAGCCATGCTAAGGACTTTTACACCCGAAATAATTCATCGTTCTCCACCGGGTTTGAACCTGAGACCTTAGGTATATGAAGTTAGCATGGTAACCATTACACCACGGAGGGCGACATTAATTTTTTAGTTTGACTTTCTTATTTTTCTTGTTTTGCTTATTCCGAAAGTCCATATTTTTAAACATGTTTCATTTATTAAGCATGAATAGAATATTCTCCTCTAGTTGTGAATAAATTTTCAATTTGCAAATGTACAAGTTGTATCATTGGGTTCATTTTCAATCTGTCTTTCTGTTTATTTTATTTATGTTAAAGATCCAAATGTATATGTAAAAGAGTTTTTTTAAAGCATCCATAAAATAATTTATACTTACACAAATTCTCCTGCTGTTTGTGACTTAACTTTGAGTGTTGCAAATGTGCTGCCAATATCTGTAGGTTCATAGGTCACCTCCACAAATGCTGCTTCCTTTGGCGGAATAGTAACGACTGTATTCTTATCAATTCTGAAATTCTGATTGTCAATCTGCAAGAAATAAACTTCTTGATCTATGAATTTGCTTGGTTTTCTTTTCTTTATTTTCTTTCTATTATGTTCACATTAGCCTGTGTAAGGCAGGAGTTGGATGGCAGAGTCATAATGAAAAATTCAAAGCAATAGCCCGGATTTGAAACACATATCTCACGACCTGGTTGCTCTAACCACTGAGCTAACATTGCAAGGTGCTGCCATGGCATTACAATTTCAACTGACTCGCATGTTTCCGGGAAACAATAACGTGATCTCAAATTATGAGATGACAGCACCCAACAGACACTTGCAATATCGTAGGTATACAGCTGTTCTGAGCTTCGTAGATTGTGATGATGATGGTTAGTGCTTAAGGTCGCTCAACTACAAGGTCATCAGCGCCCTTTTCAAACAAATTATAATAAAAACAGAGATAAAGACATGAAAAGTGGTCACTAGAATGTAAATCAGATATGATATTCCGTTGTAAGGAAGATGTTAATTGTGGTGAACAACCTGCTACATCCAGGTGAGAAGAACTGTTGAAAGCATCAGAAAGAAATGTAGGCGCTTTGGTGTTCAGGAGAGTTGGGTTACAATGTTTTAGGAAATTGACAATTAGTTTGCCTCTCGCACAAACTGGTGCTTAAAGTTTTTATGACATTATAAGTCTCAAAATAATTTGATATTTATTTGTGACTCACCAGGAAAAACGCCAGTCAGTTGAGAAATTTACTACCCTGCCTTTGTGTTGCCAAAATAACTGAGTAGGGAGAGTAAGTGGCTAGAAACTGGGAGATCTGTAGTTCAAATCCCAGTCATGGGATCTAATTTGTCAGTCTGACTCAACCTATCCAAATGCCTGTCATATACTTAACACAAACTACAGCAATAGAGATACTATCATCCTGAATACGTAACTTACCTACCCACTTATTCAATGTAGGAATGTTTCACAAGTTTCCTGTGTAAATATGTTTAATAAAGCAATTGTTGAAATCCATTCAAAGGTTACCTAATTATAAATGCAATTCTATTTCGGTGTATACCAGTTCCAGTTTGGTTTTTATGCTAAATTGCTCTTGTTTGGCTCCCCTTTTACGGAGTAGTAGTGTTCTATCTCTTTTATCTTTTCCCTGTAGGGCTTTAGGTGATTATTTCAGGTTGGCTGTTGTCTAAGGGACATACAGGTTATTATATTGTACTATTGCTAATATATTACCATGGCTATACTTGCTAGTTATTAACCTTACCTCACATTTGAATTCTGATTTAGAGGTGCTCAGATTTATAAAATTTGCTTTCTTTGTGCAGTTTGATCCAAGATATGTGATAAACTGGATTGTCTTTTCATCAAGAGCACATGCAGCTTTCAATTCTATCTCATAAGGATATATACCCAGTTCTGCTGATATAAGCTCAAACTGCAATGTCTTCTCTCCAGGAATAAGTGGCAAATATTCAATCTTGACAGATTTCTAAAATACAACAGAGCTATAAAGTAAAACACTTGGATGGTCTCCATGGGAGCGCAATGATATCAATAAATTTCACAGTTAGATATAGTCACCATATGTAAAAGACAATATAAGAAATAAAGTTAATTGTATTACAGATTATTTGTCAACTACATCCCGTAAACGTTTTCAGTGAGATTTCCTAATAATTTTGTACAAAAGTATAACAAATAAAATCACTCTGAAAAATTAGGTTTGGTTGAAAATGTTTCCTTTAAAGGCTTGGGTTAAGTAATTAAAGTTAACAAGTTATTACTTATCTGCTTAATTCTGTAGAGCACATACTTATTCAGATTCCTCCACTAATGCTTATAATTTTAGAGACTCTTTTAAAATAATACTAATCGATATTAAAACCAGCAGAAATAGCGATAGCAGTGGGTTCATTAGCAGCAATATTACAGTTGCTGGTGTGTGTGTTTTTTTTAGTGTTTTCGCCCGCTTTTACTACCATGCTTTCGCAGACGATGACACTGATAATAAATGGAATAAAGATGGAGACTGGTGAAATGTTATGGCGGGGAAAACCAGGAATCCCGGAGAAAATCAGCCCAACGCCTCTTTGTCCACCACAAATCCTACATGCGGTGGCTTGGTATCCAACCCGGACCTCCTTGGTGAGAGGTAAGTGATCAAACCACTCGGCCACGTCGCTGTGGCGGCGGGGGTGGTTATTGGGGTAGTGGTGATGATGATGATGATGATGATGGTTAGTGTTTAAGGGCGCTCAACTAGAAGGGCATCAGCGCCCTTATTAAATAAATCATGGCAAAAGCCAGAGATAAAGGTCAATAAGAAATATTATATATAAGAAGGAAAGTAAAATATAAAATACAATGTGCAAAAGCCACAAATAGGATTTAAAAATGATGTAATAACAAAGATGAAAACAACTTAATCCGTAATTTAAAGGCTCTCTTTGATAAACATTTAAAAATCGTAGCTACCGCTCGATTATCGTCCACCAGGACTTCGGAGAGACTGACCGGCAGTTACAGAGATTCCCGAATATGTGCTAGATAAACACTCTCTAGTAGCACATGACGGACAGACAAATCTTATCTACATAGCAGAAACACAGGAGCCGATTCACTCTTAAGAATGATGATGATGGTTAGTGCTTAAGTCGCTAAACTACAAGGTCATCAGCGCCCTTATCAAACAAATCATGGCAAAAGCTCAATAAGAAATAATATAAATAAAACAAAAGAGAAATCTAAAAACCAATGTATGAAAGTAATCATGGAAAAAACCACCGATTGGAGATTTCAGAAAAAAAAATTCAAAATTGCTACAAAAAAGGGTAAACACCACTAAATCCGTAATTTAAAGGTTATCTTTAATAAAACTTTAAACATTTTAGCTACCGTATGACTTTTGTCCACCAGGCGGTTGCAGTTATTCCCGAATATGTGCTAGAATAACACACTGTAGCAACACATAACGGACAGACAAATCTTCTCCTCATAGCGGACACACAGGAGCAGATTCACTCTTAAGAAGGAAACTGTGTGTAAAATTGCAGTGGCCAATGCGCAAACGAGTCAAAATCACTTCCTCCGGTTGAGATTGACGAGAGGAAATTACCCAGTTTGTTGAAAGGTCCTTCACTTCTCTAAGCTTGTTTCCGCGGAGAGCTGAACACTCTTCTTGCCAGCACGAACGTATCGCTCTGCGTACAACAAGCTTAAAGTCTTCGGTGCTACACAAGACATTTTTGAACTGGGCTCGGTGGCGGCTGTCTTTGCTTCAAAATCTGCCAATTCATTTCCTGCTAGGAATCAATGCACTCTCCACATTAACCCCGGAAGCATATAACGCGCGGAGGGCATCCTGGATACGCTGCACGATAAAATGGCCGCTGTACAGACCACTAAATCTCTGAAGAACACTAACGGAATCACTCATTATAACATAATCACTCAAATTTTGACGGCCAACGTGCAGAGGGGTTGGATATATTGCTCCGCACTATAAACGGAGGTACCACTATGAAAACTGAATGAATATTGCTCAATATCATAAGCAAAGGCACACCCAACACCATCGGGCTTTTACTTCCGTCAGTGTAGGTACAAGTTCGGTCATTGTAATTTGACAAAGATTCTAAAAAACCTCTACGGATACTAAATATAGGTAATGTAGACTTTCGGTATGCCGTCATCCCGAGGTTTACGTGGGACGTTGTACGTAACCAAGATGGGTGCCCTCTTTACACCTTGGGAAACATTCTGGGCATTACGATATCGTGTTTCTAAAGAAGCTCACGGAAGCGAACATTTTGAGACCTTTCTATTACGTTCGTCCAGCTCGGTGTTAAAAAAGGAGTGAACGTTGGATGCGAAAGCATGCACTTTAGCCAACAGACATAATTGTTAACAGGATATCACACCTACAGCGCAGAGCGTGTTCTGCCGATTTGTCAAAAAGCCTAGATACGGAACAGGTTGGTAAAGCTCCAACAGCCTCAGGGATACGCTGATTATGGATAGTGTATAATCTTCTCAGTACAGATGGTCGTGTTAAAGAAAAAAGAAAAAAAAAAAAATACTTGGCTCAGATCAGTGCGCGATAAAGTCGCAGCAAGACTTTCGATGCGCTCCCCATGATTTGCCACTTAGCATCCTTACAACATTGAGTGTACGGTTACACCGCGCTTTCAGTTGTGCTATGTGTAGTGAGCAATAAAGTTTTCTATGGAATATGAATCCTCACGCAGAGTCACTTCTCACACTGCACAGGGTGTTCTAAAAAAGTTGTGCGTTGAGAAGTACAATAGTTGTGCGAATATGCAGAATGACACTCCTGGAGGAATACATATCGAGATAGAATCAATTACTATAGCAAACAACATGACGCCTTTTTGACGTCAAAGAACACCCCAACGATTTGACGGTTATTCATGAATCCATTAATTATCTGCGTCGAAATCGACGTCGTCGAAAACCGAACTGGGTATTGGTAAATAAGTTGTGAGTTTGCAGCCACCATATCAACCGTTCATTGATCATGCGTTCCATCACCTTGGAATCGCAATTGGTGCGAGATATAGGACGGTAGCTGGATGGACGATAACGGAAAAGTGCCGTCAAAACACGATTATAGACATCGAGCAAGAAGACCTTACCTTCAGGAGAGAGACGTTGCAACATTTGGACATATATTCCATAGGGACAAGGTGAAGAGTTTCGCGAAGATGCTAGTGCATGGTCTATTTCCTCAAGGTGAAGAGACGATTGTAATCTTCAAGATTTTTAGATCGAAAGTTGAAACATTGCGATTCCACCTGAGACTTAACAGGAAGAAACTCAGGCGAATAACTCTCTGAGCTTAGACACCTGAGTGAAAGCACTGCTAAAAGTGTTGGCCACGTCAAGCTTATCAACAACATCTCCTACAGATGTTTTAAGACCGGCGATTGGCGTATGAGTCATTTTTCCGTCCACGCGCCTTAACTTATCCCATACGATAGAGGAAGGTGTATATCGATTGAATGACGCTACAAACTTGCTCCATGATGTCTTTTTGCTATCCTTAACAACCTGCCTAGATTTGGCACGCATCTTTTTATACTCAATCAGGTTATCCAGTGTTGGGCGACGTTGGAAAATCCTGAGAGCACGCTTGCGAGCACGAGTGACATTGTGGCATTCATCCGTCCACCAAGGTGCCGGAAATTGAGGACAGATTTAGGTCGTTGACCGTGGTTTGGACTGCTCAGTGGTATCAAGAATAATTTTCGTTGGGTGTTCCATTAAAGCATTCACAGAGTCGTGGTCTTTGAAATAAAAAACAGCCACGGAAGTAAGGATTACAGTTTGCTTCATCTATGTGCCATCTGGGTAAACGTGTGTAGCGCGTATCTTGTGTGAAGAGACTGATAAGGCATGGAAAGTGGTCACTAGAATGTAAATAGGAGGTGATGTTCCACTGTAAGGAAGATGTTAATTGTGGTGCACAAACTGCTATATCAAGGTGTAAAAAAACTGTTGAAAGCATCAAAAAGAAATGTAGGCTCTCCGGTATTTAGGAGAGTTAGGTTATAATTGTTCAAGAAAACGGCAATTAGCTTACCTCTCGCACAAGCCCGAGGTGAGCGCCATAGTGGATGGTAGGCATTCACGTCGCCTACTAAAACAAATTATTTATGTATACAAAAGGTGAATCTGGTAGATAATAGTTTAATCCTTATGCCCATTCACCGTATATCGAATGTAATGACACTAATTTCGGGAATATATAATCTCTGATGACCATCATAGTGCCTACGATGAGAGATCGCAACTTGCAGGGGTTTACCGTTTGATTTAAGTCGGTCTTGTGGATGGAGCTTAGTCTCTTGCAAACATACAACCAAATTATTATTCTGTTTAAAATGATGATGGTTAGTGTTTAAGGGCGCTCAACTACAAGGTCATCAGCGCCCTTATTAAACAAATCATGGCAAATGCCAGAGATAAAGCTCAATAAGAGATATTATTAATAAGAACGAAAGATTAGTCTAAAAATTAATGTAAAAAGGTAATCATAGAAACGGCCATACATTGGTGATTTGAGAAAAGAAAAAAAAAAAATCAAAACTAATACATGAACAAGGATAAAAACAACTAAATCCGAAATTTGAATGGTATCTTCGATAAAAATTCAAAAATCTTAGCCACCGCTCGACTATAGTCCGCCAGGACTTTTGCAAGACTGACCGGCAGTTGCAGTGATTCCCGAATATGTGCTAGGTTAACACAGTCTAGCAACACATGACGGATAGACAAATCTTCTCCACAAAGCGGACACAATGGAGCAGATTCACTCTTAAAAAGGGAACTATGTGTAAAATTGCAGTGGCCAATACTCAAACGAGCCAAAATTACCTCCTCCGGTCGAGAATGACGAGAGGAAGTTATCCAGGTTATTCGAAGGTCTTTCACTACTCTAAGCTTGTTTCCGCAGAGAGCTGACCACTCATCGTGCCAGCACGAAAGTATCGCCCTGCGCACAACAAGCTTAAAGTCTTCCGATGTTATACAAGAAATTTTTATACTGGGCTCGGTGGTTGCCGTCTTTGCTGCCAAATCTACCAGTTCATTCCCCGGCAAGCCAATGTGACTAGGAATCCATGCACACTCCAAATTAACCCCGGAAGTAGATAAAACGTGGAGGGCATCCTGGATACGCTGCACGATAGGATGATAGTTGTAGAGATCACCAAGGCTCTGAAGTGCACTCAGGGAATCACTTAATATAAGGCAGTCACTTAAATTTCGTGCAGAATGGCTCGATATATTGCGTATAGCTCCGCACTATAAATAGATGTGCCACTATGAAAACCGAATGTATATTGTTCGGTATCATAAACAAAGGCGCACCCAACACCAACGGTACACTTACTTCCGTCAGTATATATACAAGTTCGGTCATTGTAGTTTGACAAACATTATAAAAGCATCTACGGATACTAGAAAAAGGCATTGTAGAATTTCGGTATGCCGTCATCCCGAGGTTGACGTGGGTTGTTGTAAGTAACCAAGGTGGGTGCACCCTTTCCCCCTTGGGAAACATTCTAGGCATTACGGTATCGTGCTTATGAAGGAGCATTCGGAAGCGAACACCTGGGGGTCGTAGACACATTGAGATGTTTCTACAACGTTCGTCCAGCTCGGTGTTAAAAAAAGAAGTGAACGTTGGATGCGAAGGCATGCACTTTAGCCCACATCCATAATTTGTTAATAGAATATCTAGTCTACACTGCCGAGAGGGTTCTACTGTTTCAACATAAAGGCTGGCTGCTGGACTGGTTGGAAAAGCTCCAACAGCCAGACATATACCCTGATTATGGACAGCGGCTAATCTTCTAAGCACAGATGATCTTGCCGAAGAATAAACTATGCATCCGTAATCTAACTTGGCTCGGATTAGTGAGCGATAAAGTCGCAGCAAGACTGTCCGGTCCGCTCCCCAAGAATTGCCACTTAGTATCCGTAGAATATTCAGAGAATGGTTACAGCGCGCTTTCAGCTGTGCTTTATGTAGTGACCAACATAGTTTTCTATCGAATATCAACCCAAGGAATCTCGTCTCATCCGCGAATGTTAGTAAAGCTGTGCCAAACTGCAGCGAAGGTGGTAATCGCCTCCTGCGGCGCCAGAAGTTCACGCAGAGTGATTTTTCAGCAGAGAAGCGAAAACCATTTTTAGAGCTCCACTCTGAGAGGTTGTCTAGACACCGCTGCAGACGGCGATCCAAAAAAGGTGAGAAGTACAATAGATGGCAAAGTCGTCTACAAATAAACAGGACGATACTCCTGGTAGAGCACGTTTCGAGATAGAATTAATTGCTATAGTAAACAGCATGACACTTAGTACCGATCCCTGTGGTACTCCGTTCTCTTGAACAAAAATATTTGATAAAACCGAGCTGACCCTTACTCGGAAAACGCCGTCCCTCATAAACTCCTGAATGAATAACGGAAGGCGTCCACGTATGTTCCAGTTGTATAGGGAACGTATTATTCCTGCCCGCCAAAACGTATCATAAGCCTTTTCGAGGTCAAGGAACACCCCAACAGTTTGACAGTTCTTCATGAATCCGTTCATTATCTGCGTCGAAATCGAGACAAGATGGTCAGCTGCTGAACGACGTAGTCGAAAACCGCACTGGGTGTTGGTCAGTGGGTTATGAGTTTCCAGCCACCATATCAACCGTCCATTGATTATGCGTTCCATCACCTTGCAAACGCAACTCATCAGGGAAATTGGACGGTAGCTGGATGGAAGGAAACGGTCCTTTCCAGCTTTCAAAATAGGTACGATGGTGGCCTCTCGCCACTTTTCTGGAAAAGTGGCGTCAACCCAAACGCGATTATAGATCTCGAGTAGGAAGGCCTTACCTTCAGGAGAGAGATGTTGTAACATTTGGACGTGATTTCATCAGGACCTGGTGCAGAGTTTCGCGAGGATGATAGTGCATGGTCTAGCTCCCGCATGGTGAAGAGTTTATTGTAATCTTGAAGATTTTTAGAACGAAAGTTGAAACCTTGCGATTCCACCTGAGCCTTAACGCGAAGAAAATCAGGCGAATAATTCTCTGAGCTAGACACTTGAACGAAAACACTACCAAAAGTGTTGGCCACGTCAAACTTATCAACAACATCTCCTATAGCTGTTTTAAGACCGGCGATTTTCGTATGAGTCATTTTTCCGTCCACGCGCCTTAACTTATACCATACGATAGAGGAAGGTGTATGTCGATTGAATGATGCTACAAACTTGCTCCATGAAGTCTTTTTGCCTGGTTAACAACCTGCCTAGATTTGGCACGCATCTTTTTATCTCAATCAGGTTATCCAGTGTTGGACGACGTTGGAAAATCCTGAGAGCACGCCAGCAAACACGAGTGGCATTCCGGCATTCATCAGTCCACCAAGGTACCGCAAATCGACGACTGGTTTGGGTTGTGGAACGTGGAATAGACTGCTCGGCAGCATCAAGAATATTTTTTGTGAGCTGCTCCACTAAAACATTCACATAGTCGTGCTGGTTATAATAAACGACAGCCAGAGTGTTGGCGCATTCGCAAGAGTTTCCGGGCTTCCAAGAAGGACACCTTCTCTTTCACTCGTATCTCCTGGACCGTCATTTCCTCTGCAAAACGGCGACAACTACAGGAACTTGATGGATATTCACCGTTACAGTTAACACACGTTGGAGCTAACGTGCATTCTCCGTCATGCGAGATTTTGCCACAGTTCACACAGGTAGACTCGCCGTTGCAGAATTCGCTGGTGTAGCCAAAGCGCTGACATTTATAACATCTCAGTGGGTTCGGTATATACGGTCTAACCTGAATAGATTCATACCCTGCCATTATCCTTTGTGGGAGATCTACCCGATCAAAGGTAATAAACAGGGTACGGGTAGGCACGAATTCTCCATTTACTTTTCTTTGAACCCGATACACAGATGTTACGGCTTGGGGAGAAGATCTTCTTGAATTTCCTCACAGGTCAAACCATCCAATGCGCGGGTGTTTACCACATGGCGTGAAGAATTCAAGCTTTTGTGTACATCGACCTTTACTGGATAGCTAGCTAACATTTTGGCCTTTAGTATTTTTGATGCCTGGGATGCTGATTCTGCTTCTACCAGGAGCGTGCCATTACGAGCTCTTATACAAGATTTTACAGGACCAGCAATGTTATCAAGACCCTTTTGAATAACAAAAGGGCTTACGCTAGAGAACTTTCTTCCTTCCTCTGTTCTTTTGACAATCAAGTAGCAAGGACCACAACACTCGACTACTTCTTTTCCGAGCTCATATTTAATGGCTTTTTTGGCTTTTGCCATGAAATTGAATTTTAATTTTCATCCCCCGGTGCTCCCCATCCACCACGGAGTCCAACAAGGGGTCACCCCACTGGGATGACAGGGCTACACAGGGGATATAGCAGGCTCGCGGATCAACTCACCCTGGATTTCGGTATAATACCTAGTCCTGGCCGATTGACTAGGGGTGGGCTGGTCCCTAGCCTCCCGTTTAGGTGAAGCAGAAACCAAAGTTGCGTACCCTCCCTAGTCACTGAAGAAACAGAAGGCCCAGGCTCAGATACGCAACCCTCAACCAACCAGGATTTTCCTTTCCACCGACAGGGGTCTCCACGCACGGCCTACACGTGGGTGGGCATTATGACCTAGTGACTCTCTCATCACTCAGAGGTTGCCCACTGAGGGAGTCAAGGTTGGCTCGGGACCCCGGGTGCGCCAAACCCGTACCTACCGTAGTAGGCCCCTGGGGGGTTATTCTGACTAAGCAATAGTTGTTCATGCTCAGGTCGATGTGTTCTTATCTCGCACATGTTCCATTGTAGGATAACTATTTTCTTTTATAAATACGATACGTTGTACACTGTGGATATTTTTATTTTGAAGGATGTAGAGGTCAGTTCGGTTTATTGTTTTTCGGTGTCGGGCTAACACCTTCTACAGGTGGATGGTCCTTCCTATTTATATCTGTGCTTATGGCATTGAGGGCCTAATCACCTTGCTTCCTCCATTTCTTCCACTTGGAAGCAACCCTTTCCAATTGAAAATTTCGGTGCGAGAACCTCGAAACGATTGGAAATAGCCATCGGCGAAGATGAATGTCGCCGACCTGCGTTCTTCCCAGACAAACCCTGAGAAGTGGACCTGCATGGACTTTTTTCCGTTTTGTTTATGGAGTAGGCTTTATGTTTTGCCTGAGGAAATCTGTTCTGTCATAGTTGGTCTTGCTTTCTTTCTGGTTCCTTATATATTAGTGCCTTGTCATTCTTGTTGGTCTAGGCCGATTGCTTTGGTGGTGATTTAAATGTAGCGCTTTTTCAGTTTCAGATGTAGCAGATGTTACTACTGACTTAAATGTTGAAGTCGAAGGCCTAGGAAGTGAGCTGGCTGTGAGAATCTTTTCTGCAATCGTGACCCCGTTTATATCGCAGGTTTGAGTTGCGATTTCCCAACTTTGTACCGATTTAGCTACAACTGAGCTATAGATACCATACTTCGGGACAGAGGGTTGGCGGATTCGCAAGAGCTTCCGGGCTTCCAAGAAGGACACCTTCTCTTTAACCCGGATTTCTTGGACCGTGTTTTCCTTTGCAAAACGGGGACAGTTACGGGTATTTGGGTGTGGTTCACCGTTGTAGTTAACACACGTTGGAGCTGATATGCATTCTCCGTCATGGGAGATTTTACCACAGTTGACACGGGTGGACTCGTCGTTGCAGAATTCACTACACCGGCCAAAGCGCTCACATTTATAACATTTAAGCGGGTTCGATATATACGGTTTCACCTCAATGAATTCATACCCTGCCATTATCCTTTGTGAGAGATCTACCCAATCAGAGTTAAGAAACAGGGTACGGGTGGGCACAGCTTCTCAATGTCCCTTTATTTGAACACAATGCACAGATGTGATGCCCAGAGGGGCCAGATTTTCTTTATTTGCCTCATTGCTCAAATCGCCCAATGCGCGGATGTTTATCACACCACGTGAGCAGTTCAACGTTTTATGAAGGTCTTTTTTAGGTACTGGATAACTTGCTAACGTTTTGGCCTTAACTATTTTCACAGCTTGGGATGCTGATTGTGCTCCTACTATGAGTGTGGCATTACGAGCTCTAATGCAAGCTTTTACAGGAACAGCAATATTATCAAGGCCTTTTGAATGACGAAATTGCTTTCTTCCTTCTTCTTCTGTAGTATCAATCAAGTAGCGAGGGCCAAAACACTTGACTACTTACTTCTTTTTGTAACTCTATACCATAGTTAATGGATTTTTTGATTTTTGCCATGAAAATAATTTTTAATTTTTGTTGCCCGGTACTCCCCACCCACTACAGGGTACAACAAGGGGTCATACACTATGATGACAGGGCTAGACAGCGGATATAGCAGCCTCGCAGTATCACTCATCCTGGAGTTCGGTGTAATACCTAGTCCTGGCCGATTGACTAGGGGTGGGCTAGTTCATATCCTCCCGTTTAGCTCAGGAAGAAACCAAAGTGGTGCATTATGTTGCGTACCCTCCCTAGTCACTGAAAAGACAGAAGGCCCAGGCTCAAAAACGCACCCTCAACCAACCAGGATATTCCTTTCCACCGACACGGGTCTTATCGCACGGCCTCACATGGGTGGGCATTTTGACTTACTGACTCCTTCACCATTCAGCGGTTGCCCACACGAGGAAGTTAAGGTTGGCTCGGGACCCCGGGTGTGCCAAATCCGTACCTACCGTAATTGGCCCCTTGTGAAGAAGTTCAAGGAATCTTGTTATAGAAGTCTTATTTGTGCATGTTGTTCATGCAAAAATAATGGAGATTTCGTAACTAGCAGTATCGTGGCTCTTATCTTCGCTACGGTAGATCTCCTACAAGGTATTATGGCAGGGCATTAATCCAGATCTTATAAATGTCAGCGCTTTGGCAACGCAGAGAAGCTATCTGCGTCAACTATGTTGAAATTCCGTACGACGAGGAATGTACGTCAGCTTCAACGTACGTTAGCTGAAATGGTGAATATCCTAGAGTTTCCGTAACTGTTCTTGCATTAAGTCTCAAATGAACAACGGTAGGCGTCCACGTGTGTTCTAGTTGTGGATAGAGCGTAATATCCCCGCTCACCTACACGTATCATATGCCTTCTGGAGGTAAAAAAATATCCCACATGTTTGGCGTTCTTAAGAAACCCGTCCATGATCTGAGTTGACGACGTCGAATACCACACTGGATGTTGGTCTTCATTCACATATTCAGTGTTTACTCGTGACTCCCGGTGCAACAAATACTTACCTACCGTAGTAGCCCTTCGGAGGTGATATTTCTGGGGGGACACATTAGAGATATTATTCATTTCTATTTCAAAAAGAGTGACGCTTTAGTACCGTTCCATGTGGCACCCCGTTCTCTTGATAAAAAATATTCCATAAATTCGTATATGGGATAGCTCTTTCAAGACCAAAAAGGACCCTAATACTTTGATCCCTTCATGCTCTGCGTGGAAATTGAGAACAATGGTCAGCAGCCGAATAACGTAGTGGAAATCTGCACTGTGTGTTGGTTAGTAAGGAAGCCTCGTGACACAGCAGATTTGTTGTATAATTTTCAACAAAAAGGCTCGAATAAAGTGAAATAAGAATATCGATTAATGAATTTGAAATAAGCAGGCTTTTCGGTTGAGCAGGATACGGAAAATTTAACTAGAGAAAGAAAAGACGTCATTTGGAAGACAATAACAAAAACAAGCCAAAACAGTAAGATAAAAATGTAGTGGGATGAATTACAAAAAGCAAAATGGATAAGAAAATAAAATATAAAACGTTTATGAAAAGTCAGTTGTTTACACACAGAGATAAAAACAAATAAATGTAAATGGCGTATTATTTATGGACGCTCTTTAACTGCTGTGGTTCTCAGCGTCCCATTCTAAATTGGGCGTGAAAGACCGCTTAATTTTGCTCAGAGGCCTCTCTATCAGGCTTGAGGTTCTTTTACGTGCCGTAAATCTACGACACGGGACCAACAGCTGTACTTCCCTTCCGAAGGAAGCCATGCTAAGGATTTTTGCACCCGAAAAAATCCTTCGTCCTCCGCAAGGTTTGAACCCGCGAACTTGGGTATATGAAGTTAGCATGATAACCATTACACCTCGGAACAGAGAGATAAAGTAACCTACAAAAATATAGAGAGGAGAGAGCAAAAGCTTAATGCAAGAAACACGTAAACAACACTGAAAACATTTGTAGAAGATAAAATAAACCAGGACACGTGGGAATTACCGTACAAAATAATTATGGATAAGATTAAAAACCCGAAAGTAATTACAACACTGGAAAAAGAGGGGGTGAAATGAATAATGATTGGGATGACTCGGTTTCATTATTAATCCGTACGTTACCTGATGATAATAGGAATAAAGGTGGAGAAATAAATATATGAAGCAGGGTTAAAATGACTATGTCATATAATAACGTTAGCATTATTTATTCAGCGGATATAACTGAGATTCGGTTAATATTTAACAAATAAAAGAAGAAAGCCAAGGCTGGGTATGATGGAATTATGAATGAAGTGTTAACAAAATTAATGGATAACATAATGTCATATTTACACAAGATTTATAAAGTTGGTATATAGCAAGGGAGATTTCTAGATTTAGAAAAGGTAGCAAAAGTTGTTATTCTTAAAAAATGAACAGATACGATTCCAGAATTGTTTAAATCCTATAGACCTATATGTTTACTTAATAAGTTGAGGAAACTGTTTGAAGAAATAATTGACAAAGCAATCTTGGAA
Source organism: Hymenopus coronatus (assembly GCA_030762935.1). Classification (NCBI taxonomy): domain Eukaryota; kingdom Metazoa; phylum Arthropoda; class Insecta; order Mantodea; family Hymenopodidae; genus Hymenopus; species Hymenopus coronatus. The sequence continues at coordinate 7,520,063 of CM060884.1, forward strand.
TCTAGAAGTATGATAGGAATGAACAATAAGCAATATGGATTCAGGAAGGGAGTATCGACAGTAAACGCCACAAATGAAGTATTGCGGATAATTAAAGCACAAGAGAAAAAAATATATCTACCTATATATATTAGTAATAAAAATTGATATTTCTGGCACCTTTGATAATTTGTGGTGGTGTCACTTTTTTGGCATATTTAAATTAAAAAATTGCCAGCAAAGTATATATTAAATATTACAAGATTTCTGTATAAACGGTAAAATTTACATATAAGCAATAAATAACTCAATAAACAAGAACATTACCAAAGAATATCCACAAGGCTAGGTTCTTGGACCCCTATTTTGGGATATTGTTGTGGAAACGTTAATGGAGGAACAGGAGAATGATAACAATATTACAAATACCAGTGCATATGCAGGCAATTTAATGTTTACTATTGAAGGACAAGGCCGATTTGAGATTGAAGCAATTATTATATAATTGGTGCAGAAATGTAAAGCTGTACATTGCGCCAAATAAATCATGTTACTTGTTATTTAAAGGTAATTTAAAATTAGGTAATTAAGATTAATAATCAGAACATAAAAACAAACAAATAGAGAATCCAGACACTTAGGAATTTTATTAGAAGAAAAGTTAAATTTTAGAAAGAATACGTAGTATATAAGGCAAAAATGAAATAAAATTATGATGAAATTATGAAATATTCTTAAAACGTTTTAAACTCGCATTGAATAATATAAACTTATTCCACAACGTAATTTTTTCATCAATAATCACCTACGAGTGTTTAGGCACTGAGAATGAATGATGTGACGCTTAATGCATTACTTAGGAAAACTTAAGGGAAAATATTATTATGCTTTTCGGGTGCAGTAAATACATCCACATTAACACTTTTAATTGCTACAGCTATTTGGCCAAATACTATTTGATAAAGCAGAAGGGAGTATTATTTTGACTACAGAAACAACATTTTGATTTGGTAGAGAAAATAGTTGGAGATAGATATCTGACATTAAATATAAGATGAAAAGTAAAGACAACAAGAATGGGAATTTCTTTTGATAGTGCTTAACGCCCGCTTTTACTACTTGTGGCACCGCAGGCAATGAGAATGGGAAGTAATGGAAGTAGAAGGAAGAGCGTTTAAAGATTAAAACGAAACCACATTCAACACTTCCAAATTCCTTATTCATTTATTACAGGACATGCACCATATATAATGTACTAAAAAACATGACATTTGTGGTTGCTACAAAGTACAAGATACACCGGAACATTTACTTTTTTAAAACAGAAATATTCAAAATTTATTCGAAGATATAAACTAGCTTATATTCTAACTTTTAGCTTATATTCTAGTATGTGTGTGTATGTGTGTGCTCAGGGTCGGCTAAAACCGCTTTTAATTTCTCAACATAATCTCCAGAAAGGCTAATACATAAGTCATATCGGTGTTGTAATTTAATTAAACCATCTCTGTAGTGCGATTTATCAAGGTCCTCAAAATAGCTGATTGCCGCACCAATGACCCCTTCGTCCTCCAAGAAATTGTTTGAAAGAATGTACCATTACCAATTAGAGGGTTAGAAATAGTATCTCAAAGATTTTAAATAGAAAAGCAAATAAATGATTGCAGGAAGTTAATTTAAAGCAACATTTACAAGATAAAATAGAGGATGAAATTAATGATCATATTGCAATATAAGGGACAGTTTAAATTTATACTGACTTAATGCGAAGATAAATAGGAGAGGGAAGAAGATGAATAGAGAAGAGGGCAGAAGGTACCGGTGTAGGGAATACAATTATTGTAGCTGAACTGATAACAATGAAGGTGAGCGAGAAAAGAGACGAATGGATATGAGGGAGGGTAAGTTGCCGGTGTAGTGAGTAAGACTATTTTTGTGAACTTATAGTTATGGAGGATCGAGGAAGGAGAAGAAGAATGGGGATGAGAGAGATGAAGGTGCCGGTGTAGGAAATAGGCATCCTTACAGCTGAATTTGCAGCTTAGTATAATGCAATAAAACATTAGGTATTGAATCATGTAAATAAAATAATGTGGAAAGTAAAGAGTTATATATGTCTATATATGTTAATTACATTATTAGAAAGTAGAGTGACCTTATTGTACTAAATCTGCAACTTCGTTAGTGCTGGTTACCAGTGATGTAGTTTATAGTAAGTATAGAATAGGAAACAGCAGGATACCAGTTGTAAAGTTCTGGTTTTCCGGTAATAGTTTTGTTGTGGAATATGTTGTTTATTATAGTATTATCATGCATTTTAGTTCATTTAAACCTTAATTCTTCTTTTTTTAAAATTTTAGATCCTTGTTTGCTGATTTTAATATGAAATGTCAGTTTTGAGATTCATTATTTATCTATATACATATAATAGATACCATTTTTAATTTTTGTTTTTGGAAATTAAATTTAAAGTTAGAATACATGGCCCGATATAGTGACCTAAGAGCCGGGGTAGCATATTTGCATTCTCTTTATTTAGTTATTTATTCATCATACGTTCCATCGCAACTGTTGAGGAAAATAGGATGGCGGCAGGACAGAGGATGACGGTCCTATCCATGTTTTAAAATAGTTATGATGGTGGCGTATACTTTTTAAGAGGATTATAGAATTATATCAGGAAACCCTTAGCTGTAGAAGAGGTGTGTTGCAAAATTTGGATGTGGATTCCATTTGGATACAGTGCAGAATTCCGCGGAAATGAAAGTGTGTCGTCTAAATTCTATATTGTAAAATTGGCAAATATAATCTTCAAGATTTCCAGGATCTTGAATTCGACCTGAAACTTAATAGGAAGTAACTCAGGCGAATAAATATTTTTGAGCTACACAGTTGAGCGGAGTTAAGTATCGAGAAGCAGAGACCAGAACCCTCGATTACTTCTTTTACCAACTGAATACCATATTTAATAGAATTTTAGTTTTTTTTTTGGCATGACAGTTTCTTTTAATTTTCGTCCTCAGTACCCCTCTAACCCCAAAGGTAGTCCAATAAGGGGCTACGTTATCGGACTCACTTTCTCACCCACCCTGGTGTTTGGCTCTGCACGCAGTCCCGGCTGACTAACTAAGGGTGAACCAGCCCCAAGGTTCCCGCTTAGACAGAGTAAACACAAAGCCGTGCATTGGACTGCGCACCCTTTTTGGTCACTTTAAAGATAGACATCCCAGAAGCACAACTCTGATCTAACCAGGATATCCCTTTCCAACGACACGGTTAACTTCCCACTGCCAACATGTGAATGGGCGTCTCTACTGACTCCCTCACTACTAAGAGGTTCCCACACCGAGATAATCAGGGTTGGCTCAGGGATCGACAAACTCGTATATAGAGTAGTAGGCCCCTGGGGGTGTTACACTCAGAGGAACCCACCCCGAGGGATTCAGGTTTGGTTCTGGACTCCGGTTGCACCAAAACCTTATCTACCGTAATAAGCCCCTGGAGATGCAAGAGGACTGGATAAGAACGAAAAGAGGTGCAGTATAAATACGCGAAGGACAGAGGAAATATAAGAGTTACGTCACGTGAGAAAAGAGGTAAGAAAGACTATAAAGTGTAAAAGAAAAGTCAAAGAATGATTTACATAGTTAGGATTTAAATAGCAAACATTGACACTATAGGAGAATATCTGATAAAGGAAAAAGAATCACAGGGAAAAGAAAAATGTAGGTTCCAATGATGAAGTAAACACACACACACACACACAAAAAAGGCACACATAATCTCCTGGAAATCTAGGAATATGAATGGCAGCTTGGCCCCCAATTGGTGGGCAAAAAAAAAAAAAAAAAAAAAAAAAAAAAAAAAAAAAAAAAAAAAAGAAAGAAAAAAAAAAAGAAATGTATGTTTTCTACGAAGAATAAAGATTAATGTTTTATTGCCAGTAAAAAACTTTATCCTCCTACTTTCTAAGATTTATGGCACCCTAAAAGAAGATATCATTTTGAATATTCCGAACAACCACGCCCAAAAAACAAAAACATTATTTATTGATATACCACCTATTAGAATTTCAACTATCTGCGGTGCTACATGTAGTGAAAGTGTGCCTTCAACATTATCGGAAAAAAAGAAGGATCTCAACGGCAACCTATTCCCATACATTGTTACAAATGCCTTTCATAGATCATCTCTTCTAGCTCAGAAATGTTTAGTATTTTCCAGGCATTATTGGCACAATGCATCATTTACGACTGTTTTAATGCAATTGCGTAGAAGTAAAATATTAACAGAATTAGTACTCTAACTAAATGCAGACTTATAAATAGCTAGCTGTAAAGACAATAAATCATTAATTAATAACCCACTGCAATATAAACGTTAAGCATATGTTATGGAAATAATTTGGTTTTATTGGCTAATCATTACACCATTACAATTGACACAATAAATAATATCATATTCTTTATACTATTGCAATACCTATGAAGAGCACTTTTGATTTAAATACTTACAGTGGTTTCAGAGGATGCAGTTAAATCAGTTGGAAAATACAGGTCTGAACATGAGCAGGAAGCTTGAAAATAAACATCTGTTTTCAGTGGATTCAGTATCTGCAGTTCAGCGGTAACAGGTATTCTAACATATGTAGCCAACTTTATAAAATCCAAAGGGCTACATTTCACTATTTTCAATGTAATTTCATAAAACTGATATTCTCCATCATTTTCGTTCTTGAAGTTGACCTATATGGATATTAGGTTAAAAATATACTATCATTAAGGGGACATAGAAATACTATTTACCTGCACATCATTCAATGGTTTAGCAGCACATATTTTGAAGATAATATTTGCATAGTGGCTCTTACTATTAATATGTTAAGAGACAATACATTTTGATGTTTTTTACTAAGTCATATTTTATTATGATTTTAAACATTATGCTGCCTTGTTAAATCTTTACTGACAATGATTATGATCATGTTGAAATTTTATTTCATTTATAGACCATATTAACTGCTGCATTTCTACGCGACGCATGCTATATTGGGCTTGAAAGACTGCCTAGTTTGCTAAGAGACCATTTTATTAGCGTTCAGGTTCTTTTACGTACCCCAACTCAGGGCGCGGAACCATCGGCTTTACCTTCCTGCCTTCACAAAGGAAAATGCCGTTACGACCTCTAATGAAAGCTTTTACAGAACCAGCCATTTCATCAAGATACTTTTGAATCACAAAAAGGCTAACACTTGAGAACCTCCTTCTTTTCTAACTTCTTTCTACTAACAATCAATTAATGAGCACCACAATACCCGAATACTTCACTCCCTACCTCAGCTTCGTTTATAATGTAGCTGTGAAAACTTGTAATATTTTTGGTCCCATATGCTCAGTACCTCTCCGAAGACCAACGAGGGTCACCCGGCTTGGATGATAGGAAATCACAGAGCATATAACGGGATCTTCGTGCCACTCACCCTGGAGTTTTGAAGTTCCATATCACACCTTGACCTGGCCGGTTGGCGAGGGTTGATTGATATAACATCCCGTTTAGATGAAGTAGAGACCAAAGCGATATGTTAAGCCAAGCACCCTCAATGGCTACTAACAGAATATAACGCCCAGGTTCAGAAACGCAGCTAACTCTCCACCAAATAGGATATACCTTTCACGGGTCTCCAAGCACGACCTACAGGTCGGTGGGTGTTCTGAATCTGAAGAACCCAAACCGGGATCATGAGGGCTGACTCGTGACTCCAAGTACATCAAGCATTTTCTTTCAGTAATAGGCTCACTGGTAGGGGGGGGGGAAACGGCCGGCAGGTTGGCCTCCCTCTCACCCTTGAGTTCAGTATCTTGTCTTTCCGGTTGACTATTAATTCTAATGAATAATCCCTGACCTCTCATTTAGGTGAGCCAGTAACCAAAGCGGTGTATTAAGTAGCGCACCCTCCCTAATTACAGAAATAACGGAAAATCCAAACTTATTTACGCAACCCTCAACCACCCAGGATAGTCCTTACGCAGACACGGGTCACCGCTAATGGCCTTCACGTGGGTGCGAGTTTCGACAGAGTCCCTCGTCAGGAAAAAGAACACACTCCGGAGTTATCAGGATTGGCTCAGAAACACGGGTGCGCAAAAACTTAACTACCACAGTAAGTCACTAAGAAAATTTCGTTTCGAAGAGCTCAAAACAAATGGAAGTAGAGGTCGGCGAAGATGAAACTTGGCGACATAAATCTTTCGCTGAAGATTCCTTGATAATAATGATGATGATAATGATGGTGACGATATTGATGATTAGTGTTTACGTGCACCAAAGTTAATGATATCTGCGCCCTTATGAAAAAAATCATGGCAATCCAATTAAAACATAGGAATATAAATAAAAAGGAAAATTAAAAATAAAATTCAAGGTATAAGATAATAACTGCAAAAGCCATAGATATATGCACTTGGAAACCCATTTCGAAAAATGATGTGAAAACACCGATGAATATGGCTAACTCCTCATTTACAAGATTAGCTTTGATAAAAATACAAAAATCTTATCTACGGCTCGGTTATTGATCGCCAGGACCTCTCCAAGACGTATTAGATTAAAACGCTTTAGCAGCATGATGATGATGATGATGATGATGATGACGATGGTGGTGGTAGTTTTTAAAGGCGTCAACTACAAGACATCTGTGCCCTTATCAAACAAATCATGGCTAAATCCAGCGATAAAGCTCAATAAAATATATCACAAATAGGAATGAAAATAAAATAACAATCAACGTATAAAAGGTAATCACGGCAAAACCAACAAATGGGTAAATAATATTTGAAAATAATGTGAAACCCGGATAAAAACAACTACATCTGTAATTGAAAGGTTATCCTCGATAAAAATTAAAAAAAAAATCTTATTTACCGCTCGGTTATTGTCCTCCAGGACTTCTGCAAGGCTGACCGGCAGTTGCAGAGATTCCCGAATATGTGCTAGATTAACACACTCTAGCAACACATGACGGACCGAAAAATCTTCTCCACATAGAGGAAACACAGGGGCAGATTCACTCTTAAGAAGGAAGCAATGTGTAAAATTGCAGTTGCCAATACACAAACGAGCCAAAATCACTTCCTCTCGTCGAGATTGACGAGAGGAAGTTACCCAGTTTATTGGAAGGTCCTTCACTACTCTAAGCGTGTTCCCGCGGAGAGATGACCACTATTCAAGCCAGCAAGGAATTATCGCTCTCCGCTCAACAAGCTTAAAGTCTTCCGATGTTACACAAGAAATTTCAGTACTGGGGATTTAAACTATTAGGCAATATCGTGCTTCTGAGTAAGCTCTTGGAAATGAAAACTTGGACGCCGTGGACTAATTGAGATCTTTCTATAACGTTTGTTCAGTTCACGGTTAAAAATGGAGTGAACATTGCTGTGAAGGCATACTCTGTAGCCCCTAGCCATATTTTGCTAACAAGATTTCACGCCTATACTGCAGAGGGGGTTTTGACAATTCGGTATAAAAGCTAGCTAGTGGATTGGTTGAAAAAACTGCAACGGATGCCCTGTATAGGGACTGTCTAATCTTCACAGCACAGATGGTCGTGCTGAGGAATAAACTATGCACCCGGAAATTAACTTGGCTCAGGCAGTGCGCGATAAAGTTGCTGGAAGACTGTCCGTTACGCTTTCCAAGATTTGCCAAATATTCAGAGAACGGTTACACCGCGTTTTCAGCTGTGATGATGTTGATGGTTAATGTTTAAGGGCGCTTAACTACAAGGTCATCAGCGACCTTATCAAACAATCATGGTATAAGCCAGAGATAAAGCTCAATAAAGAATATTATAATTAGGAACGAAAGTTAAAGAAAACATTCAATGTATAAAAATAATCAAGGCAACAGCCACAGATTGGTGATTTCAGCAAAACATGTTTCAAAACTGTTGTAAAAACAAGGTTAAAAACAACTAAATCCGTAATTTAAAGGTTATCATTGATAAAAATTTAAATATCTAAGCTACCGCTTGATTATCGTCCGCCAGGACTTCTGCAAGACTGACCGATAGTTGCAATGATTCCCAAATATATGCTAGATTAACACACTCTAGCAACACATGACGGACGGACAAATCTTCTCCACATAGAGGATACACAGGAGCAGATTCATCTCTTAAGAAGGAAACTATGCGTAAAATTGCAGTGGCTAATACGCAAACGAGCCAAAATCACTTCCTCCCGTCGAGATTGACGAGAGGAAGTTACTCTGTTTGTTGGAAGGTCCTTCACCACTCTTAGGTTGTTTCCGGGCAGAATTGACCACTCTTCGTGCCAGCACGAAAGTATCACTCTGCGCACAACAATCTTAAAGTTTTCCGATGTAACATAAGGCATTTTTGCACCGCGCTCGGCGGTTGCTGACTCTGCTGCAAAAGCTGCAAGTTCATTCCCCGGAAAGCCAATGTGACTAGGTGTCCATGCACACTGCACATTAGTCCCGGAAGTATGTAAAGCGTGGAGGGCATCTTGGATACGCTGCACGATAGGATGGTAGTTGCACAGATAACTAAAGCTCTGAAGTGTACTAAGGGAATCACTCATTATAAGGCAGTCACTCAAATTTCTACGGCTAACATGCAGAATGGCTCGATATATTGCATACAGCTCCGTACAATGAATGGATGCACCACTATGAAAACCGAATGTATATTGTTCGGTATCATAAACAAAGGCACACCCAACGCCAACGGTGATCTTACTTCCGTCAGTTCATATAGAAATTCGGTCATTGTAAATAGACAAAAATTCTAAAAAGCTTCTACAGGCATTGTAGACCTTCGGTATACCGTCATTCCAAGGTTTACCTGGGATGTTGTACGTAAACAAGGTGGGTGCACCCTTCCCCCCTTGGGAAACATTAAGATATCGTGCTTTTGAAGAAGCGAACACATGGAGGCAGTGGTGGTGGTGGTGGTGGTGGTTGTAGTAGTAGTAGTGGTAGTAGTGGTAGTAGTGGTAGTAGTGGTAGTAGTGGTAGTAGTGGTAGCGGTGGTGGTAGCGGTGGCGGTAGCGGTGGCGGTAGCGGTGGCGGTAGCGGTGGCGGTAGCGGCGGCAGCAGCGGCGGCAGCAGCAGCGGCAGCGGCAGCGGCGGCAGCGGCAGCAGCGGCAGCGGCGGCAGCAGCAGCAGCAGCAGTAGCAGTAGCAGTAGCAGTAGCAGTAGCAGTAGCAGTAGCAGTAGCAGTGGCAGTGGTAGTGGTAGTGGTAGTGGTAGTGGTAGTGGTAGTGGTAGTGGTAGTGGTAGTGGTAGTGGTAGTGGTAGTGGTAGTGGTAGTGGTAGTGGTAGTGGTAGTGGTAGTGGTAGTGGTAGTGGTAGTGGTGGTGGTAGTGGTGGTGGTAGTGGTGGTGGTAGTGGTGGTGGTAGTGGTGGTGGTAGTGGTGGTGGTAGTGGTGGTGGTAGTGGTGGTAGTAGTGGTAGTAGTAGTGGTAGTAGTAGTAGTAGTAGTAGTAGTAGTAGTAGGAGTAGCGGTAGCGGTAGCGGTAGCGGTAGCGGTAGCCGTAGCCGTAGCGGTAGCGGTAGCGGTAGCGGTAGCGGTAGCGGTAGCCGTAGCGGTAGCGGTAGCGGTAGCGGTAGCGGTGGCGGTAGCGGTAGCGGTGGCGGTGGCGGTGGCGGTGGCGGTGGCGGTGGCGGTGGCGGTGGCGGCGGCGGCGGCGGCGGCGGCGGCGGCGGCGGTGGCGGTGGTGGTGGTGGTGGTGGTGGTGGTGGTGGTGGTGGTGGTGGTGGTGGTGGTGGTGGTGGTGGTAGTAGTGGTAGTGGTAGTGGTAGTGGTAGTAGTAGTAGTAGTAGTAGTAGTAGTAGTAGTAGTAGTAGTAGTAGTAGTAGTAGTAGTAGTAGTAGTAGTAGTAGTAGTGGTAGTGGTAGTGGTAGTGGTAGTGGTAGTAGTAGTAGTAGTAGTAGTGGTAGTAGTGGTAGTGGTAGTAGTAGTAGTAGTAGTAGTAGTAGTAGCAGTAGTAGTAGTAGTAGTAGTAGTAGTAGTAGTAGTAGTAGTAGTAGTAGTAGTAGTAGTAGTAGTAGTAGCGAAGCTTTAGGGCGCACAACTGCAACGGTTATTAGCGCCCGAACAAGGAGGGTAATAACAAAGCTAAGGACTAAGTCCACACACTAAAATCTAAACACCCAATAAAATGAGGCCGTGGTCTAATGGAGATATTTCTATAACGTTCGTCCAGCTCTGTGTTAAAAAAAAGGATGCGGATGCATAAACTTTAGCCCACAGCCATAATTTGTTAACAGGATATCACGCCTACGATACGGAGGAGGTTCAACCGATTCGGCATAAAGTATGGCTACTGGACTGGTTGGAAAAGCTCCAAAAGCCTCACGAATACCCTGTTTATGGACAGCGTCTAATCTGCTCAGCACAGATGGTCGTGCCGAAGAATAAGCTATGCTCGGATCAGTGCACGATAAAGTCGCAGCAAGACTGTCCGATCTTCTCCCTAAGATTTGCCTTTTAGTGTCCGTATAATATTCAGAGAACGGTTACACCGAGCTTTCAGCTGTGCTATATGTGGTGACCAACACAGTGTTCTATCGAATATCAACCCAAGGAATCTTGTATCTCATCCGCGAATGGTGGTAAAACTTGACCAAACCGGAAACGGAAGTGCCGAGTGCAGGTAGCTGGATGGAAAAAGGGTTCTTGCAAGCTTTCAAAATAGGTACGATTATGGTATTTCTTCACTTTTCTGGAAAAGTAACGGAAGGCTATTGACCTAGAGCAGAAAAGCCTTATATTCAGGAGGGACGTGTTGTAACATTTGAACGTGGATTCCATGAGGACTTGATGTAGTGTTTTACGAAGATGACCGGGCTTGGTCAATGTTCACTATGGCGAAGAGGCGATTGTTCTTTTCACAATTTCCAGAACGAAAGTAGATACCTTGAGATTCCACCTGAGCCGTAAAAGGAAGATCTTGAGGCGAATAATTATCTGCGCTTAACCTTAATGGAAAGCATTGCCACAAGTTTTGGGCAGGTCAATCTTTCAAAAACTGATGATGCAACTCTTTTTTGACCAGCAATGGCTTATCAGTTAATTTTTCGGCTATGCGCATTATCTTATTGGATAGTACAGAGCAGGATGTATGCCGATTAAATGAAACTACAAACTATAATGTATTTTCGCTATATTTGCTATGTGATCCAGCTTCTTATCATCAGGTACTCTAGCGTTAAGCTACCGGGAAAACCATGAGAGCACACCTCGACCACGAATGACATTCCTGCAATCACCAAGGTTTGGAAAATCGGCAACAGGGTAGGACAATTAATTGCGGAATGAGCAGCTTCAGATGTGGGTTTTGTGAGATGTTTAATTGAAACATTCTAACATTCGTGCTCCTTATAATCAAAAACAGCCAACAGGAATTAGAGGTTTCAGTTGGTTCAAGGTAAACATATGGAACATGTATCTTGTGTTAAGAGACAAATAAGATATGGAGGCTGATCACTAGAATGAAAATCAGAGATAATATTCCGCTGTAAGAAAGATTTTAACTGTGATGAGCATACTGCTCTATCCAGGCGTGTAAAGCTGTTGAAACAGTTAGAAAGAAATATGGGCTCTCCGAGGTTCAGGAGAGCAAGGTTATAATTGTCCAAAAATCAGAAATTAGCTTACCCGCACAAGCCCGAGGTTAGCCCAAAGTGGATAGTGGGCATTGTCATCGCCACACAACAGAAAATCTAAATCTCTGAGCAAGAGTTCATAAGACAGAGGCAGACATATAATGGCGCAGGTAAGTTTAATCCTTACAGCGACGTATGAATGTCCGACTCTAGAACACCGATTACGCGAATATATTATCTGAGATAAGCATCGCAGTGTAACCTTGTGCTCGTATTTACTCTTCACAATACACCTTACGGCGCTGTAACCATTGATTTTAAGCTGCTTGTGGACGGAGCTTAGTCCCTCTCCAGTGTACGACCAACCTCTGGCCGATGTGTTCCATATTCCGAAAGTATCCATTACTGGATAGCCGTGGTCTTTATTATGGTTTAAATTCTACACTGATGTCATTTTTTTAATGCTGTAGTAGACGATTCAGTTCATTCTTATTTTTTTTGGCGGAAATGAATTATAGTTACCACGCTTCGAGGCGGATGCTTGGCAGATTCGCAAGAATTTCTGGGTGACCAAAAAGGAAACCTTCTCCCTTACCCGAAACTTTTGGATTTCATTTATCGCTTCAGAACGTGCCGAATTGCGGGAACTTGGCACATGTTCACCATTGCATTTAACGCACAGTGGAACTGATGTGCATTCTCCATTGAGAGAGATATCAGCACCTCTTTAGACAACTATAACATCTGTGAAGATTCTGTATATGCATTCTATATTTGCACTATGATGTTTATTTCAGATCATATAAATGCGCAATCAGTGTTCTTACAGTCGGATATCCAGTCAGTCGCTGTAAGGTTTCAACCTCATATTCTGCTTTAATCCTTTGTGGGATATCTACCGACCATGGGTAAGAAACTGGGTACGGATAAACACGAGTTTTGTATTTATTTGTGTTGAACACGCATCAAACAAATGGCGCCTTGATAAAAAACAAATTCTTGAATTTCCTTACTGGTCTAACCATCAGGTGCGCAGGTGTTAATCACACGCGTAAGAAGTTCAAGGGCTTGTGCATGTTGACTTACACTGGATAGCTAGCTAAAACTTTGGCCTTAAGTATTTTCTGTGTCTGGGATGTTGATTGAGCCTACGGTTACGAGCTCTAATGCAAGGTTTTGTTACACCAGCAATTTTTTCAAGGCACTCTTGAATCACGTTTGAGATCTCCCTTCCAACGTTCTATTGAAAATCAGGAGACGAAGATCACACAATTGGACAGTTACTTTTCCCACCTCAATGAAATGTTAAATGGATTGCTGGCTTTTTGGGCATAGAACTTGTTTTAAATTTGTCTTACATCACGGTTCCTTAAACACCACAGAGCCCAACGAGGAGTCACCCCACTGGGATTATAGGACTACACAAGGAATATGCCGGATTCGCCATCTCACTCATTCAGCAGTTCGGTATAGTCCTGGCTGACTGACTAGGTGTGGGTTAGCCCCTAGCGTCACGTTTAGGTGAAATGCTCACGAAAGCGGTGAATTAAGCTGCGCACCCTCTCCGGTTACTGATAAGACAGAAAGCTTAAGCTCAATACGCACTCAGCGTAACCCACACAGAGAACGTCAGGGTTGGACCCCGGGTGTGCCAAACCCGTCCCTACTGTAATGGGCCCCTTGTGAAATATTTTCAACAATATCCATCAATCCCAGGTAACAATTTTAGACACTTTACTGTCTCACAGGTGGCTCTAAAAAGTATATAGAATGCCGTATTTGATTAAAATTAAATGATAAATTTGTGGGAATACACCTAAAGTTCTAGTAATTTGGAAGAATTTTGTACAATGTTTTATGGCTGATAGACAAAACGTGTACTGCACAAAAATGCAGATCTCCTTAAAACATATAATTTATACCAATTTACCCTACTCGTGGTATAAGGTATTTTCAATATATTTCTTATTGCAGGCTCGAATTGAACAGTATTTAGTTTAGTTTCAGTTGCTCCTTGCGTACAACAATTACGGAATAGTAACCTAGATAATAACATCTAGTTGTTAAATATTTGACTGTAGCCGTTTCCCTATATCTATAATGAAAAATATAAAGGCAGCCAGGTCTACAAAAATGCATATCGATTAAAGTGAACCAGACAGAAAAATTAGCTTTTGGAATAATTGTTAGTATCACTAATAAACCTTAGGGTAGGAGATGGTCAAGTGCGCTCGCGCGCGCCTGTATCTGCGTGTATACATATATTCCAAAACTTCCAAAAAAGTATTCAAGAGCCCAATTGCCATCTGAGTAAATGCTTTAACACATTGGAGCCATAGATGTATAATGGTTCTTTTCTCACTGTAACACCGGAGAAGATTTCATGAAATGTTTGCGAGGTAAATTCTAAATTGTAACGCCTATAAGTAATAGAGCTTGGAAGGCTTGCCACAAAATATGTTGTTTTTTCTGTATACTTGGCGCATACTACTTACACTATATTTTTATTATTATTATTTTTGGTTTACTTGTACGTTTTTGCTTCTAACAGTCTTATTTCAAAGAGCAGAATAAATACATTTAAAAGTGTTTTATTGAACATCCAATGCTTATAAGTAGCTTATGTTTCACATTGGTACTACATATAATTATAATAGTTAATATAAATAATAGAAACATACCCTTAGCACAATAACAGCTTCCTTGTAAGCATACAGCTTAAGCGTGTACTCTCGCTGACTATTTGGTGCAACTTGTATGTATTCATTTCCAGTTGCACTATAAATAGGATCTACTTTATCTCCTTTGATGAGCATTGTATTACAATGAAATCGCTGAGCAGCTGGTAACCAATTTACCACATTTAACAATTTTGTAAAAGGCGTTTTATATGGAATGGTTATTGTTAATCTTTCATTTGGTTCAGGAGGTTCTGCTTCACCAACAAATGTGTACAAAACGACACGTGCATCTGGCAGACGAATAATCAGCGAGCCCTGTGTATGAAATAGGTTTAAATTTCTTACATATATCTTAACAATGTGAAATATATCATTAAAAATATCAGAATAAATATATTTTTATTGATGTAAGAATAAGATTACATTAGAAAAAAATAAAATTAATTTAAGTTAAATATTAATTATGAAGCAATTACTGTTAAACATTTGTATGAATTTATTTTGAGGTGCATGCTTAAAGTGATCACATTCTGTAATGCTTCGCATAGTATATAGGGTAGTGCTAGGCAATAGTGTGGAACCTATTTCTTGTGTTATGAGACTACTAAGACATGGTGTGTGAGGAATAATGTTTTAGGACGCTCAACTGCATGGCTATAAGCACCCGGATAAAACAAATGGTGACTGAAGTGAAACGATAAAGTCGAAACAAAAAGGAAGTAAAATGGTTAAAATTAGAGATAAAAATATAAACACCCCTCTATTGCAACAAACTGGAGCGGGATGAATCCAAAAATCAAGTACCACAATGCAAAGAGAGAGAGAGAAAAAAGAGGGAAGAATGTTAAAAGAATATGCCACCCTGCACAAGTCACAGAAAGGTAAACTTTATAGTTAAAGAAACCCTAGCTACCACTCCACTGTCATCCGGCAATATAAAGGCAAACTAAATCCGGATGGTAAAAGACACCTGGGATAAAATTTTTGAAACCTTATTAACCTCTCTGTTATATTCAGCCAAGACACCAGTAAGACTGACCGGCAATTGCAGAGTTGCTAGAGCAGCACACACGAGCAACACATGCCGGACTGACGTTGCTGCTCTACGGAGTGGAAAGATGGGAGCACGTTCACACCTAAGCACGTAAATGTGAGTAGAGTCACAGTGGCCAATACGTAGGTGAGCCAAGATGATGTCCCCCCGGCGAGATATACGCGAGTAGGTTACCCAGTTCATTGGATGCCCTTTCACTGTTCGTAGTTTATTTCCATGGAGACCGGACCACTCAACATACCAGCTCGAAAGCACTACTCTCCGTAAATCGAGTCTACAGGCTTCAGATGATGATGAGGATGGTTAGTGTTTATGGGCGCTCAACTGCAAGGTCATCAGTGCCCTTATCAAACAAATCATGGCAAAAGCCAGGGATAAAGCTCAACAAGAAATATAATTAATAAGAACGAAAGATTAATCTAAAAATTAAGGTAAAAAGTTTATCATAGCTAAAGCCACAGATTGGTGATTAGAGAGAAAAAAAAAAGGTAATACAAAACAAGGTTAAAAACAACTAAATCCGAAATTTGAAAGGTATCTTCGATAAAAGTTCAAAAATCTTAGCTAATGCCCGACTATCGTCCACCAGGAATTCTGCAAGACTGACCGGCAGTTGCAGTGGTTCCCGAATATGTGATAGATTAACACAATTTAGCAACACATGACGGACAGACAAATCTTCTCCACAAAGCGGACACAATGGAGCAGATTCACACTTAAAAAGAAAACTATGTGTAAAATTGCAGTGACCAATACGCAAACGAGCCAAAATTACTTCCTCCCGTCGAGAATGACGAGAGGAAGTTACCCAGTTTGTTGGAAGGTCCTTCACTACTCTAAGCTTGTTTCCGTGGAGAGCTGACCACTCATCGTGCCAGCACGAAAGTATCGCCCTGCGCACAACAAGCTTAAAGTCTTCCGATGTTATACAAGAAATTTTTGTACTGGGCTCGGTGGTTGCCGTCTTTGCTGCAAAATCTGCCCCGGCAAGCAAATGTGACTAGGAATACATGCACACTCTAAATTAATCCCGGAAGTATATAAAACGTGGAAAGCATCCTGGATACGCTGCACGATAGGATGATAGTTGTAGAGATCACCAAGGCTCTGAAGTGCACTCAGGGAATCACTCAATATAAGGGAGTCACTTAAATTTCGACGGCCAACCTGCAGAATGTCTCAATATATTGCGTATAGCTCTGCACTATAAATAGATGTGCCACTATGAAAACCGAATGTATATTGTTCGGTATCATAAACAAAGGCACACCCAACACTAACGGTACACTTACTTCCGTCAGTATATATACAAGTTCGGTCATTGTAGTTTGACAAACATTATAAAAAAACATCTACGGATACTAGAAAAGAGCATTGTAGACTTTCGGTATACCGTCATCCCGAGGTTTACGTGGGATGTTGTAAGTAACCAAGGTGGGTGCACCCTTTCTCCCTTGGGAAACATTCTAGGCATTACGATATAGTGCTTATGAAGAAGCATTCGGAAGCGAACACCTGGGGGCCGTGGACTAATTGAGATATTTCTATAACTTTCGTCCAGCTCGCTGTTAAAAAAAGGAGTGAACGTTGGATGAGAAGGCATGCACTTTAGCCCACAGCCATAATTTGTTAATAGAATACATCGTCTACATGGCAGAGGGGGTTACGCCGATTCAGCATAAAGGCTGGCTACTGGACTGGTTGGAAAAGCTCCAACAGCCAGGAGTATACCTTGATAATCGACAGTGCCTAATCTTCTGAGCACAGTTGGTCTTGCCGAAGAATAATCTATGCTTCCAAAATCTAACTTGGGTCAGATCAGTGAGCGATAAAGTCGCAGCAAGGCTGTCCGATCCGCTCCCCAAGATTTGCCACTTAGTATCCGAGAATATTCAGAGAGCGGTTACAGCGCGCTTTCAACTGTGCTATATGTGGTGACCAACACAGTTTTCTATCGAATATCAACCCAAGGAATCTCGTCTCATCCGCGAACGGTAGTAAAACTGTGCCAAACCCCAGCGAAGGTGGTAATCGCCTCCTGCGGCGCCAGAAGTTCACGCAGAGTTATTTCTCAGCAGAGAAGCGAAAGCCATTTTTACAGCTCCAATCTGAGAGGTTGTCTAAGCACCGCTGCAGACGGCGCTCCAAAAAAGGTGTGCGCTGAGAAGTACAATAGATGGCAAAGTCGTCTACGAATAAGCAGGACGATACTCCTGGGAGAATACATTTTGAGATAGAATTAATTGCCATAGCAAACAGCGTGACGCTTAGTACCGATGTCTGTGGCACCCCGTTCTCTTGAACAGAAATGTTTGATAAAACCCAGCTGACCCTTACTCGGAAAACGCGGTCCTTCATAAACTCCTGAATGAATAACGGAAGGCGTCCACGTATGTTCCAGTTGTATAGGGAACGTATTATTCCTGCCCGCCAACACGTATCATAAGGCTTTTCGAGGTTTGACAGTACTTCATGAATCCATTCATTATCTGCGTCGATATCGAGACAAGATGGTCAGCTGCTGAACGACGTCGTCGAAAACCGCTCTGGATATTGGTCTGTAGGTTATGAGTTTCCAGCCACCATATCAACCGTCCATTGATTATGCGTTCCATCACCTTGCAAACCCAACTGGTGAGGGAAATTGGACGGTAGCTGGATGGAAGAAAACGGTCCTTTCCAGCTTTCAAAATAGGTACGATTGTGGCCTCTCGCCACTTTTCTGGAAAAGTGGCGTCAACCCAAACACGATTATAGACCTCGAGTAGGAAGGCCTTACCTTCAGGAGAGATATGTTGCAACATTTGGATGTGTATTCCATCAGGACCTGGTGCAGAGTTTCGCGAGGCTGATAGTGCATGGTCTAGCTCCCTCATGGTGAAGGGTCGATTGTAATCTTCAAGATTTTTAGAACGAAATTTGAAAACCTGCGATTTCACCTGAGCCTTAACGGGAAGAAAATCAGGCGAATAATTCTCTGAGCTAGACGCTTGCGCGAAAGCACTGCCAAAAGTGTTGGCCACGTCAAACTTATCAACAACATCTCCTACAGCTGTTTTAAGACCGGGGATTGGCGTATGAGACGTTTTTCCTTCCACGCGCCTTAACTTATCCCATATGATAGAGGAAGGTGTATGTCGATTGAATGATGCTACAAACTTGCTCCATGATGTCTTTTTGCTATCCTTAACAACCTGCCTAGATTTGGCAGGCATCTTTTTATACTCAATCAGGTTATCCAGTGTCGGGCGACGTTGGAAAATCCTGAGAGCACGCCTGCGAGCACGAATGGCATTCCGGCATTCATCAGTCCACCAAGGTACCGGAAGTCGACGACTGGTTTGGGTCGTCGAACGTGGAATAGACTGCTCGGCAGCATCAAGCATATTTTTTGTGAGGTGCTCCACTAGAACACTCACAGAGTCGTGCTCGTTATAATAAAAGACATCCAGCCGGGAGTAAAGGTTCCAGTTGGCTTGATCTATGCGCCATCTAGGTAAACGTGTGGAACATGTATCTTGTGGCAAGAGACTGATAACACATGGAAAGCGGTAACTAGAATGTAGATCAGAGATGATATTGCACTGTAAGGAAGATGCTAATGGTGGTGAACAAACTGCTAAATCCAAGTGTGAAAAACTGTTGAAAGCATCAGAAAGAAATGTAGGTTCTCCGGTGTTCAGGAGAATTAGATTAGAATTATTCAGGAAATCAGCAATTAACTTACCTCTCGCACAAGCCCGAGGAGAGCCCCAAAGTGGATGGTGGGCATTTACATCACCTACCAATAGAAACGGTGTTGGTAATTGAGAAACTAGGTCTCTTAAATCGGTGAGCGAGAGGTCGTCACTTGGAGGGAGGTATATATTACAAATGGTGAATCTGGTATGTGACAGTTTAATCCTTACAGCTATTGACTGGATGTCGGACTGTAATGATATAGATTGCGCGAATATGTCATCTCTGATGGGCATCATAGTTACTCCGTGCGCAGCTACTCCCTCTTCCGATGATAGTTCACACCTTACAGGGGTTTACCGTTTGATTTTGAAGCTGTCTTATGGACGGAGCTTAGTCTCTTGCAAACATACGACCATAGGATCGTTCTGGTTAAGCCACAGTTCAAGCTCAGGCCGATGTGTTCTTATTCCACGTAAGTTCCATTGTAGAATAGCCATGTTCTATATAATGGGATAAGTTGTACGTTGTGGTTGTTTCTATTTTGAAGACTGCGGTTGTCGGTCGAGTTTATTCTTTTTAGGTGTCGGGATGACACCTTCTTCTGGAGGATGGTCCTGCCTCTTTGTCACTGTCCTTCTGGTAGTGAGGGCAGTGTCACCTTCCTCCATCTCCTCCACATGGGACGACCCCTTTCCAGTTGAAAATTTCGGTTCGAGTACCTCGAACCAATTGGAAATAGAGACCGGCGAAGATGAGAGTCGCCGACCTGAGTCCTTCCCAGTCGAATCCTCAGAAGAGGACCTCCGTGGACTCTTGTTTTCCTTTGTGACTTTGGGAATAGGCTTTACACTTTGTTTGAGGAAGTCAGTTCTCTCATAGGTGTTCTTAAACTTTCTTTCTGGTTCTTTATATGTTATTAGCCTGCCAGACTTGTTGGTCGAGGTCGATTGCTTTGGCGGTGATTTAATTTTAGCGCTTTTTACAGTTTCAGATGTTACTACTGACTTAGATGTTGAAGTGGAAGGCTTAGGAAGTGAGCTGGCTGTGAGAATCTTTTCTGCAATCGTGATTCCGTTTATATCGCAGGCTTGAGGTGCGATTTCCCGACTTTGTACCGATTTTGCTACAACTGAGCTATAGGTACTTCGGGACAGAGGGTTGGCGGATTCGCAAGAGTTTCCGGGCTTCCAAGAAGGACACCTTCTCTTTGACCCGTATCTCCTGGACCGTCTTTTCCTCTGCAAAACGGCGACAACAACAGAACTTGATGGAATTCACCGCTACAGTTAACACACGTTGGAGCTGACGTGAATTCTCCGTCATGCGAGATTTTGCCACAGTTCACACAGGTAGACTCGCCGTTGCAGAATTCACTGGTGTGGCCAAAGCACTGACATTTATAACATCTGAGCGGGTTCGGTATATACGGTCTTACCTCAATGGATTCATACCCTGCCATTATCCTTTGTGGGAGATCTACCCGATCAAAGGTGATAAACAGGGTACGGGTAGGCACGAATTCTCCATTTACTTTTCTTTGAAACCGATACACAGATTTTACGGCTTGAGGAGCAAGATTTTCTTGAATTTCCTCACCAGTCAAACCGTCCAGTGCGCGGGTGTTTACCACGCCGCGTGAGGAATTCAAGGTTTTGTGTAAATCGACCTTTACTGGATAGCTAGCTAACATTTTGGCCTTTAGTATTTTTGCAGCCTGGGATGCTGGTTCTGCTTCTACCAGGAGCGTGCCATTACGAGCTCTTATACAAGATTTTACAGGACCAGCAATGTTATCAAGACCCTTTTGAATAGCAAAAGGGCTTACGCTAGAAAACTTTCTTCCTTCCTCTGTTCTATTGACAATCAAGTAGCGAGGACCACAACACTCGCCTACTTCTTTTCCGAACTCAGTACCATATTTAATGGATTTTTTTTGATTTTGCCATGGAAGTTAATTTTTATTTTCATCCCCCGTTCTCCCCACCCACCACGGAGTCCAACAAGGGGACATCCCACTGGGATGACAGGGCTACACAGGGGGTATAGCAGGCTCGCCGTCCCACTCACCCTGGAGTTCGGTACAATACCTAGTCCTGGCCGATTTATTGGGGTGGGCTAGTCCCTAGCCTCCCGTTTAGGTGATGCAGAAACCAAAGTGGTGTATTAAGTTGCGTACCCTCCCTAGTCACTGAAAATACAGAAGGCCCGGGCTCAGATATGCAACCCTCAACCAACCAGTATATTCCTTTCCACCGACACGGGTGTCCACGCACGGCCTACACGTGGGTGGGCATTTTGACCTAGTGACTATCTCACCACTCAGAGGTTGCCCACTGAGGGAGTCAAGGTTGGCTCGGGACCCCGGTTGTGCCAAACCCATGCCTACGGTAGTAGGCCCCTGGGGGGTACAGGCTTCAGATTTTATACAAGCAAAAGTAATAAGGGCTTGTCTGGTCGCCGTCTTAATCACCAAATCCACCAGTTGGTTTCCTCGCAAGCGTAACTAACAAGGAACCACATAACATCACATACACTCAACATTAACGCCGCAAAGGTGTAAAGTGTGGAGGGCATCTTGGATGCGCCGCATGAGAGGATGGTAACTCTAACGAATGCTTTGAAATAGATTAAGGGATTCCTCAGAGTAAAGGTGTTACCCAGTCTGCGACGAGAACATAGGGAATAGGTTTCAGGGCATAGATCTCTACAGTATAAACTGGGTTACTGATATGAAAACGAATAAGAATCGCGTAGTTCCATAAACAAAAGCACAGCCAACATCGTCGGTGCAGCTACTTCCATGTGTGTACATAAAAAGACGGTCATTGCAACATCATGATAATTCTAAAAAGCAAGTACGAATACTACATATTGTCAATTATACCTTTCTTACGCAGTCATCCCGATATATGTATGTTTGTGTAGGTAGCACGTAACCAAGAAGGGTACAAATATTGTGCTACCGAAGAAGCCTACGGAAACAAAAACCTACTGGCCTGGGTCTCAGGAAGGGGTGGCGATACCGTTCCTGCATTCCTGCATCTCGGTGGGGGGGGGCGGTGGGACGCCTGTAAGGTTGGATGCCAGGCATGTGCTTAAATTCAGAGCCATAATTACCGAGCAGGACCTCACGCTGACATCGTAAAACGGTTTTCCCAAATCGGCTTGGAGACTAATTACTGGACACGATGTAGAAGCTCCAACCACCCAAGGGATGCCATGTTTATGGACTGTGACTAATCTCCTGAGCACAGATGGTATTATTGAAGAATAAACAGTGCAGCCAAAGTTCAGCTTCGATCGAAACAGTGCACGATAAGGACTAAGTAACACTGTCTGATCCCCTCCCCAAGATTTTCCATTTAGTATCTGTAAAATATTCAAAATGGTTACATCGCTGTTTAAGCTGTGCTACCTGATCAACAAATTTTCGGGTCGAAGATCAACCCGAGGTACCTCGCCTCATTTGTGAATACTAATTCTGGCCCGAGTTGAAGAGACGGCGGATATCGCTTCCTACGGCGCCAGAAGTTTACGCAGACTTCTCAGCGAATAACCGAAAGCCGTTTCACATTTTCCAAGCATAGAGATTGTGTGAACATTTCTGGAGACGGTGTTCCAAAAAGGTGTAAACTGAGACGTACAAAAGATGGCAAAGTGGTCCACGAATAAACAGCAGGGGCACCTGGGAGAACACATGAATATATTGAATTAATTGTTATAGCAAACAGCGTGACTCTCAGAACCGATCCCTGTGGCACACCTATCTTCTGAATAAAATGGTTTGAAAAAAACCGAGCCGACCCTCACTCGCAAAACGATGCCTCATAAACTCCTGAATGAAAAACGGTGGGCGTCCACGTATGTTTTAGTCGTAGACGGAACGTAATATCCCTCTCGTCAACCGCATTATAAGCTTTCTCTAGGTCAAATAATATCCCAGCATTTAACAGATTTTAAGAAAATCGTTCATGATCTTTGCCGTTAGCGATACAAAATGGTCAGCCACTGACCGACATCTTCGAAAACCGCACTGGGATTAATCAATTGATTGTTGGATTCCAGCCACCACATCCATTTTCATTGACTGTATGCTCCATCACCTTGCCAATGCAACAAGTAAGGGTTAGAGGATGGTAGCTGGAAGGAAGATGGTCCTCTCCAGGCATCAGAATAGGTATGATGGAGGTTTCCCGCCACTTGTCTGAAAAAGTGGCATACCCGGTTCCGATTATAGAGCTCGGAGAGAGATGTTGATAGATTTGGACGAGTTTGACATATGGACCAGCCGCAGAGTTCCAAGAAACAGCAAGCGCATGATCTGATTTCGCCATGGTGAAAAGGAGTTTGTAGTCCTCAAGATTCCCGGGATATAAAAAGTGCCCTTGATGATGACTATGGCTTGATTTTAAGGGCTCTCAACAACAAGGTCATCAGGGTCCTCATCAAACAAATGATGCCAAACGCCAGAGATAAAGCTCAATAGAAAACGATTATAAGAAAGAAAAAATTTTAAATCTAAAATTCAACATATAAAAGTAATCGTGGCAAAAACATGTAGATGGTGATGATGATGATTGTTAGTGTTTAAGGACGCTCAACTACATGGTCGTCAACGTCCTTATGAAAAAACAGTGGCCAAGGCCGGAGAAAAAGTTCAATAAGAAATAATTAAAAAATAAGAACGAAAGTTAAATCTAAAATTCTATGTATAAAAGTGATCAGGGCAAAAGCCACAGAGAGGTGATTTCCGAAAAACAATTTCAAAATTGATGCAAAAATAAGGGTAAAAGTTCATTCCAAGCACGAAAATGATCCTCGAGAAGGAAAGCTTTACTTTCAGGAGAGTGGTTTTGTAACATTTCGACCTGTTGCGGAGTTTCGCGAAGATGATAGTGCATGGTCTAACTCCCTCATGGTGAATAGATGATTGTAACCTTCAAGATTTCTAGAACGAAAGTTGTAACCTTGAGATTCCATCTGAGCGTTAACAGGAAGAAACTCAGGCGAATAGTTTCTGAGCTGAACACTTGAGCGAAATCACTGCCAAAAGTGTTGGCCACGTCAAACTTATCAATAACACCACCTTCAGCTGTTTTAAGACCGGCGATTGTGTATGATCATTTATTCCTTCCATGCACCTTAGCTTATCACATACGGCTGAGAAAGGTGTATGTCGAATGATTGAAGCTACAAAGTTGCTGCATAATGTCTTTTTGATACCCTTAGTAACTTGCCTAGATTTGCACGCTGCTTTTTATAATCAATGAGTGTTATGAGTGGCAGTGGAATATCTTGAGACCACGCTTGCGAGCACGAATGGTATTCCGGAATTGTTCCGTCCACTAAGATACTAGGAATTGACGTCAGGGTTGCATCGTCGACCGTGGAATGGACTGCTCAGCAGCATCAAGAGTCGTGAGGAGCTCCATTAAAACAATCACAGGGCCGTGCTCGTTGTAATAAAAGGCAGTCAACCGGGAGTATAGGTTCCAGTTGGCTTGATCTATGCGCCATGTATCTTGTGGAACATGCATCTTGTGTTAAAAGACTAATAAGACATAAGCAAGTGGTCACTAGAATTTAAATAAGAAATGATAGTCCACTCTAAAGAAAATGCTAATTGTGGTGAACAAACTGCTATATCAGGTGTGAAAAACTTTTGGTAGTTTCAGAAAGAAAGGTATGCTCTCCTGTGTTCAGAAGGGCAATTAGCTTACCTCTCGCAAAATTACGAGATGAGCTTCAAAGTGTAAGGTGGGCATTCGCATCACCTACCAAAGGAGAAGGTGTTGGCATTTGGAAAACTGTATCCCATAAATCAGTGGGAGAGAAGTCATCAGACGGAGGAAGATATAAATTGCAAATGGTGAATCTGATAGATGGCATTTTAATTCTTACAACCACTGTCTGGATATCAGACTGTAGTGATATATATTTCGCCAGTAAATCATCTCTGATAAGCATCATATTGAATACGTGTGCAGGTACACCCTCTTATGGCGATAGAACACACCTTACAATGTTGTACCTTTTGATTTTGAACCTCTTTTCTGGAGCTTAATCTCTTACAAATGTAAGACCAAAAGGCTATTCTGGTTAAGCAAATGTTCCTTTGTAGAATAGTCATGTTGTTTATTATGGGATACGTTCTACATTGTAGTTATTTTTATTTTTAAGGCAGCGGTGGTCGTTTCAGTTTATTCTTTTTAGTTATCGGGCTGACACTTCTACAGGAGGATGGTCATGTCTCTTAGCCACCGTTGTTCTTGCAGTGAGGGCAGTATTCCCCTCCTCCATCTCCTCCACTTAGTTTGGGAATCTCGGCTTTCAACTTAAAAATGCGGAGCGGAACACCGAGGATAGAATCATTGATTTCGACATAAATGCCAACTCAAGTTGGAATGGGGTGTAGCAAGGTAACGAAGGTGACACTAACAGCATATTGACGGTCAAGGGACTCGCAAAGTATAACTTGAAAGACGGGGGTTCTTGCAAGGTAAAGAGGCGTAGAGCATAGCTGCTCAGAAGCAAATCACGCCTATGGCACAGCGGAGGTACAGCAACCTCTGCAGATAAATAATAACTGGGCTAGTCGGAAAGTCATTCAGCGTCAGACGAATCCCTAGATGGTGAACTGGGTACAAACGACGTAAAGCTGAAACATATGCGGAAGAGTACAGAATGCCGTAAGTATTTATATTTTATCTCATAAAGTACAAAATTTGCATTCAAGTAATCCCGGCTGCTGTTACATATTACTCCACAACAGACTTAATTGATTAGTGTATAAACATATCAATGAAAATGATGTATAATAAATACATACGGTATGGTTTTCCTCCGTAGTCATTCTCAGAGGAGTATAAGTGACAATGTAGCTCTCCGTGGTTTGAGATGGAATATTTATATTATTATCCCCGTAAAAATATTCCCCAGTTATTTCTGGATATAACTGCCATGGTGCACTTGAGCTAAAAGAAAAAAAAAAAAAAAAGAAAAAGAAAAGAAAGACAGCTAAAACATGATAATGAAGAATGACATATAATAGTCAGTTGTAAAATATATTTCATTCATATATAAGCGTACTGGTATAATATAATCTATTTTGTAGATTTCCCTAAAATAACTTATAATTGGTTTTTGGGAGGCAGAGTATACAAAGAAACATATTACTTCTATTTATAACATTCTAGAATCTAAACTCTCAGCTATGAAATTAAATCATAATTGATTCTAGATTTAATCTTATGCAACAAAATATACCCATCTACTGGTTTACAACAAGAACACCAACAATGAAATACACTATTGTGGGGATAATCTAATATCTTAATTTAAAACTCACATTCGTAGTAAGCAGCTGAAGATGATGATCATAAGTGTTTAAAGGCGCTCAACTACAAGGTCATCAGCACCCTTATCAAACAAATCATGGCAAAAGCCAGAGATAAAGCTCAATAAAAGTATTATAAATAAGAATGAAAGTTAAATATATAATTCAACGTATAAAAGTAATCACACAAGAGCAACATATACGTGATTTCAGAAGAAAACATTCCAAAATGATACGAAACAGGTATAAAAACAACTCAATCCGCAATTTAAAGATTATGTTTGATAAAAAATTTAAAATATTAGCTACCGCTTGATTATCATCCGCCAGGACTTCCGCAAGACTGACCGGCAGTTGCAGAGTTTCCCGAATATGTGCTAGATGAACACACTCCGTCAATATATGGCGGACAGGCAATTCTTCTCCACATAGCGGACACACGGGAGAAATTTCACTCTTAAGAACATTTATTAACTTTTTAGCATAATTTTAGTAGTAGTGGTTATCTTTGCTACCATATCTGCCAGTTCACTCTCCGGCACGCCAACGTGACTAGGAGCCGGAAGCTTTTAAAGCGTGAAGGGCGTCCTGAATACACTGCACGATAGGTCGGTACTGTAAAGATCACTAAAGCTTGAAAATGCACCAAGGGAATCATTGATTCTAATACAGTCTGTCAAATTTCGACCCCAACATGCAGAATGGCTTGATATCTTGCATACAGCTACGCAATATAAATGCATGTACCACTAAGAAAACCGAATGTATATTGTTCGGTATCATAAACAACGGCACACCCAACACCATCGGTACCCTGACTTCCGTCACTGTATATACAAGTTCGTTCATTCTAAAAAACATCTATGTATCGGTATGTCTTCATCTCGAAATTTAAGTGGGATGTTTGACATAACCAAAGTGCGTATATCGTCTCCCTCTTGGGAAACATTCTGGGCATCACGATATCGCACTTCTGAAGAAGTTCTCGGAATCGAAAACCTGGAGGCCGTGGACTAATTGAGATATTTCTATACCGTTTGTTCAGCTCGGTGTTAAAAAAAGGAACGAACGTTGGATGCGAAGGCGTGCACTTTAGCTCACACCCATAGCTTGTTAACAGGATATCACGCCTAATTTGCAGAGAGGCTTCTTTCGATTCGGCACAAAGTTTAGCTACTGGACTGGTTGGAAGAGCTGCAACAGCCACAAGGATACCCTGATTATGGGCAGTCTAATCATCTCAGCATAGATGGTCGTGCTGAAGAATAAACTATTATAAGATAAGCTAACTTGGCTTGGATCAGTGCGCGATAAGGTTGCAGCAAGATTGCCCGATCCGCTCCCCAAATTTGCCACCTAGTAAACGTAAAATATTGAGAGAACGGTTACAGCGCGCTTTCAGGTGTGCTATATGTGGTAATCAACAACATAGCTCCAATATGAAAGGTTGACGTAACACTGCTGCAGGCAACGTTCCAAAAAAAAAAAAAAAAAAAAAAAAAAAAAAAAAAGCCAGCAGAGAAGTATAATAGATGGCAACGGTTGTCTAAGACTAAGCAGCACGATACACCTGGTGGTAAACATTTCGAGTTAGAATTAACTGCTATAGCAAACAACGTGACGGCTAGTACCGGTCCCAGTTGCACTTCGTTCCCTTGAACAAAAATATGTGATAGAACCAAGCTGATCCTTTTTCGGAAATTGCTGTCCCTCAAACTCCTGAATGAATAACATACCAGAGTCTTAACAGGAGAAACTCATGCGAATAATTAGATGAGCTAGACACTTGAGCAAAAGCACTGCCAAAAGTGTTAACTACGTCAAACTTATCAATAACATCTGCTTCAGCTGTTTTAAGACCGCCGATTACCATATAAGACGTTATTCCGTCCACGCGCCTTAACTAATTCCGTATGACGAGGAAGGTGATTGCTGATTGAAAGAAGCTACAAACTTTCTCCCTTATGTCTTTTTGCTATGCTTAATAACTTGCCTAATTTTGGTATGCATCTTTTTATACACAAGCAAATTATCCAGTGTTAGGCGACGTTGGAAAATTCTGAGAGCACGCCTGCAAGCTCGAATGGCATTCCGGTGTTCTTCCGTCCACCAGGTACCGGAAATCGACGATAAGTTTGGGTCGTCGACTGTGGAATAGACTGCTCAGCAGCATCAAGAATATTTTTGTGAGATGTTCTACAAAAAATTCACATAGCCATGTTCGTTATAATAAAAGGCAGCTAACCGGCAGTAAAGCTTGCAGTTGGCTTGATCTAAAAGTTTGGAAAATGTATCTTGTGTTAGGAGACTAATAATAAATGGAAAGTGGCCACTAGCATGTAAATGAGAGACGATATTCCACTGCAAGGAAGTTGCTAATTATGGTGATTAAACTGTTAAATCCACAATGTATAAAACTGTTGTAAGCATCAGAAAGAAATGTAGGCTCTCCGGTGTTCAGGGGAGTTAGGTTAATATTGCTCAATATATCGGCAACTAACTTACCTCTCATACAAACCCGAGGTGAATCCCAAAGTAGATGTGGTTATTGACATCACCTACCAAAAGAAAAGGTGTTGATAGTTGAGAAATTAGTCATTTTTAATTAGTAAGCGAGAGGTCGTCACTCGGAAGAAGGTATATATTGCAAATGTTGAACCTCGTGTATGACATTTTAATCCTTACAGCCACTGACTGGATGATCTCTGATTAGCTTAATAGTGTCTCCGTGCGCAAGTACACCCTCTTCCGAAGATAGATCACATCTTACAGGGGTGTACCGTTTGATTTTGATGCTGACTTGTGGACGGTGCTTAATCTCTTGCAAATATACGACCAAAGGATGAATCTGGCTAAGCAGCAGTTCAAGCTCAGGTCGATGTGTTCCTATTCCAGGTATGTTCCATTGGGATAAGTTGTACATTGTGGTTATTTCTATTTTGATGACTGCTGTGGTCGGTTCAGTTTATTCTTTTTATTTGTCAAGCTAACACATTCTAAAGGGGGATGGTCCCGCCCCTTTGCCACTGTCCTTCTGGCAGTTGGAGCAGTATCACCTTCCGGCATTTCCTCCGCTTGGGAGGAAAACATTTTCCAACTGAGAATTTCGGTTCGAGTACATGGAACCGATTATAAATATAGATCGACGAGGATGAATGTCGCCGACCTGAGTCCTTCCCAGTCGAATATTCAGAGGAGGACCTCCGTGGACGATTTTTTCCGTTCGTTTTTTGGGAGTGGTTTTTACGCCTTGCTTGATGATGATGACGATGGTGAGTGTTTATGGGCGCTCAACTACAAGGTCATCAGCGCCCTTATTAAACAAATCATGGCAAAAGCCAGGGATAAAGCTCAACAAGAAATATTATTAATAAGAACGAAAGATTAGGCTAAAAATTAATGTAAAAAGTAATCATAGAAAAAGCCACAGAATGTTGATTTGAGAAAGGAAAGAAAAAAAAAATTCAAAACTAGTAACAAACAAGGATAAAAACAACTAAATACGAAATTTGAAGTGTATCTTCGATAAACATTCAAAAATCTTAACTACCGCTCGACTATCGTCCGCCAGGACTTCTGCAAGACTGACCGGCAGTTGAAGTGATTCCCGAATATGAGCTAGATTAACACAATCTAGCAACACATGATGGACAGAGCAATCTTCTGCACAAAGCGGACAAAATGGAGCAGTTTCACTCTTAAAAAGGAAACTATGTGTAAAAATCGAGTGGCCAATACGCAAAAGAGCCAAAATTACTTCCTCCCGCCGAGAAAGACGAGAGGAAGTTACCCAGTTTATTGGAAGGTCCTTCACTACTCTAAGCTTGTTTCCACGGAGAGCTAACTAATCTTCGTGCCAGCACGAAAGTATTGACCTGCACACAACAAGCTTAGAGCCTTCCGATGTTATACAAGACATTTTTGTACTGGGCTCGGTGGTTGCCGTCTTTGCTGCAAAATCTGCCAGTTCATTCCACGGCAAGCCAATGTGACTAGGAATCCATGCGCATTCCAAATTAACCCCGGAAGTATATAAAACGTGGAGGGCATCCTGGATACGCTGCACGATAGGATAGTTGTAGAGATCACCAAGGCTCTGAAGTGCACTCAGGGAATCACTCAATATAAGGCAGTCACTTAAATTTCGACGGCCAACGTGCAGAATGGCTCGATATAATACGTATAGTTCCGCACTATAAATAGATGTGGCACTATGAAAACCGAATGTATATTGTTCGGTATCATAAACAAAGGCACACACAACACCAACGGTGCACCTACTTCCGTCAGTATATATACAAGTTCGGTCATTGTGGTTTGACAAAAATTCTAAAAAACATCTACGGATACTAGAAAAAGGCATTGTAGACTTTCGGTATGCCGTCATCCCGAGGTTTACGTGGGATGTAGTAAATAACCAAGGTGGGTGCCCCGTTTCCCCCTTGGGAAACATCCTAGGCATTACGATATCGTGCTTATGAAGAAGCATTCGGAAGCGAACACCTGGGGCCGTGGACTTATTGAGACATTTCTATAACGTTTGTCCAGCTCGGTGTTAAAAAAGGAGTGAGCATTGGATGCGAAGGCATGCACTTTAACCCACAGCCATAATTTGTTAACCAAATATCGCGTCTACTCTGCAAAGGGGGTTCTGCCGATTGAGCATAAAAGCTGGCTACCGGACTGGAAGGAAAAGCTCCAACAGCCATACGGATAACCTGATTATAGAGTGTCTAAACTTCTAAGCACAGATGGTCTTGCTGAAGAATAAACTATGCATCCAGAATTTAACTTGGCTCGGATCAGTGAGCGATAAAGTCGCAGCAAGGCTGTCCGATCCGTTCCCCAAGTTTTGCCACTTAGTAACCGTAGAATATTCAGAGAAGGGTTACAGAGCGGTTTCAGCTGTGCTATATGTGGTGACCAACACAGTTTTCTATCGAATATTAATCCAAGGAATCTCGCCACATCCGTGAATTGTAGTAAAACTCTGCCAAACCACAGCGAAGGTGGTAATTGCCTCCTGCGGCGCCAGAAGTTCACGCAGAGTGATTTCGCAGCAGCGAAGTGAAAGCCATTTTTACAGCTCCAATCTCAGAGGTTGTCTAAACACCACTGCAGACGGCGTTCCAAAAAAGGTGTGCGCTGAGAAGTACAATAGATGGCCAAGTCGTCCACGAATAATCAGGACGATACTCCTGGGAGAATACATTTCGATATAGAATTAATTGCTATAGCAAACAGCGTGACGCTTAGTACCGATTCCTGTGGCACTCCGTTCTCTAGAACAAAAATATTTGATAAAACCGAGCTGACCCTACTCGGAAAATGCGGTCCGTCATAAACTCCTGAATGAATAACGGAAGGCGTCCACGTATGTTCCAGTTGTATAGGGAACGTATTATTCCTGCCCGCCAACACGTATCATAAGCCTTTTCGAGGTGAAAGAGCACCCCAACGGTGTGCCAGTTCTTCATGAATCCATTCATTATCTGCGTCGAAATGGAGACAAGATGGTCAGCTGCTGAACGACGTCGTCGAAAACCGCAGTGGGTGTTGGTCAGTAGGTTATGAGTTTCCAGCCACCGTGTCAACTGTCCGTAGATCATGCGTTCCATCACCTTGCAAACGCAACTGGTGAGGGAAATTGGACGGTAGCTGGATGGAAGTAAACGATCCTTTCCAGCTTTCAAAATAGGTACGATGGTGGCCTCTCGCCACTTTTCTGGAAAAGTGGCGTCAACCCAAACACGATTATAGACCTCGAGTAGGAAGGCCTTACATTCAGGAGAGAGATGTTTATAGATTTAGACGTGTATTCCATCCGGACCTGGTGAAGAGTTTCACGAAGATGATAGTGCATGGTCTAACTCCCTCATAGTGAAGAGTCGATTGCAATC
Organism: Hymenopus coronatus; assembly: GCA_030762935.1. Taxonomy (NCBI): domain Eukaryota; kingdom Metazoa; phylum Arthropoda; class Insecta; order Mantodea; family Hymenopodidae; genus Hymenopus; species Hymenopus coronatus. Next base: position 7,552,322 of record CM060884.1, read on the forward strand.
TTCAAGATTTTTAGAACGAAAGTTGAAACCTTGCGATTCCACCTGAGCCTTAACGGGAAGAAAATCAGGCGAATAATTCTCTGAGCAAGACACTTGAGCGAAAGCACTGCCAAAAGTGTTGGCCACGTCAAACTTATCAACAACATCTCCTACAGCTGTTTTAAGACCGGGGATTGGCGTATGAGACTTTTTCCTTCCACGCGCCTTAACTTATCCCATATGATAGAGGAAGGTGTATGTCGATTGAATGATGCTACAAACTTGCTCCATGATGTCTTTTTGCTATCCTTAACAACCTGCCTAGATTTGGCAGGCATCTTTTTATTCTCAATCAGGTTATCCAGTGTTGGGCGACGTTGGAAAATCCTGAGAGCACGCCTGCGAGCACGAATGGCATTCCGGCATTCATCAGTCCACCAAGGTACCGGAAGTCGACGACTGGTTTGGGTCGTCGAACGTGGAATAGACTGCTCGGCAGCATCAAGACTATTTTTCGTGAGGTGCTCCATTAAGACATTCACAGAGTCGTGCTCGTTGTAATAAAAGACAGCCAGCCGGGAGTAGAGATTCCAGGTGACTTGATCTATGCGCCATCTCGGTAAACGTGTGGAACATGTATCTTGTGGCAAGAGACTGATAACACATGGAAAATGGTCACTAGAGTGTAGATCAGAGATGATATTGCACTGTAAGGAAGATGCTAATGGTGGTGAAGAAACTGCTAAATCCAAGAGTGAAAAACTGTTGTAAGCATCAGAAAGAAATGTAGGTTCTCTGGTGTTCAGGAGAATTAGGTTAGAATTATTCTAGAAATCAGCAATTAACTTACCTCTCGCACAAGCCCGAGGTGAGCCCCAAAGTGGATGGTGGGTATTTACATCACCAACCATAAGAAAAGGTGTTGGTAGTTGAGAACCTAGATCCCCAAAATCAGTGAGCTAGAGGTCGTCACTCGGAGGAAGGTATACATTACAAATGGTGAGTCTGGTATGTGACAGTTTAATCCTTACAGCTACTGACTGCATGTCGGACTGTAATGATACAGATTGCGCGAATATATCATCTCTGATGAGCATCATAGTGGCTCCGTGCTAAGGTACACCCTCTTCGGATCGTAGATCACACCTTACAGGGGTGTACCGTTTGATTTTGAAGCTGTCATGGGGACGGAGCTTAGTCGCTTGCAAACATACGACCAAAGGATCGTTCTGGTCAAGCTCAGATCGATGTGTTCTTATTCCACGTATGTTCCATTGTAGAATAGCCATGTTCTTTATAATGGGATAAGTTGTACATTGTGGTTCTTTCAATTTTGAAGGCTGCACAGGTCGGTTGAGTTTATTCTTTTTAGGTATCGAAAAGACACCTTCTATGGGAGGATGGTCCGGCCTGTTTGTCACTGTCCTTCTGGCAGTGAGGGCAGTATCACCTTCCTCCATCTCCTCTATTTGGGAGGACCCCTTTCCAATTGAAAATTACGGTTCGAGTACCTCGATCCGATTGGAAATAGGGACCGGCAAAGATGATAGTCGCCGATTTGAGTCCTTCCCAGACGAGTCCTGAGAAGAGGACCTCCGTGGACTCTTGTTTCCCTTTTTTGCTTTGGGAATAGGCTTTATACTTTGAAGAAATCAGTTCTCTCATAGGTGTTCCTAAATTTTCTTTCTGGTTCTTTATATATTATTAGCTTGCCAGACCCTTTGGTCGAGTTCGATTGCTTTGGCGGTGATTTAATTTTAGCGCTTTTTACAGTTTCCGATGTTACTACTGACTTAGATGTTGAAGTCGAAGGCCTAGGAAGTGAGCTGGCTGTGAGAATCTTTTCTGCAATCGTGACCCCGTTTATATCGCAGTTTTGAGTTGCGATTTCCGGACTTTATACCGATTTAGCTACAACTGAGCTATAGGTACCATACTTCGGGACAGAGGGTGGCGGATTCGCAAGAGTTTCCGGGCTTCCAAGAAGGACACTTTTTCTTTAACCCGTTTCTCCTGGACAATCTTTTCCTCTGCAAAACGGGGACAGCTACGGAAACTTGATGGATGTTCACAGTTACAGTTAACACACGTTGGATCTGACGTGCATTCTCCGTCATGCGAGATTTTGCCACAGTTCACACAGGTAGACTCCGCGTTGCAGAATTCGCTGGTGTGGCCAAAGCGCTGACATTTATAGCATCTGAGCGGGTTCGGTATATACGGTCTTACCTCAACGAATTCTTACCCTGCCATTATTCTTTGTGGGAGATCTACCCGATCAAAGGTAATAAACAGGGTACGGGTAGGCCCAATTCTCCATTTACTTTTACTTGAACCCGATACACAGATGTTACGCCTTGTGGAGCGAGATTTTCTTGAATTTCCTCATAGGTCAAACCGTCCAATGCGCTCGTGTGTTTACCACACCGCGTGAGGAATTGAAGCTTTTGTGTACATCGACCTTTACTGGATAGCTACCTAACATTTGTGCCCTTAGCATTTTTGCTGCCTGGGATGCTGATTCTGCTTCTACCAGGAGCGTGCCATTACGAGCTCTTATACAAGATTTTACAGGACCAGCAATGTTATCCAGACTCTTTTGAATAACGCAAGGGCTTACGCTAAAGAATTTTCTTCCTTCCTCTGTTTTATTAACAATTAAGTAGCGAGGACCACAACACTCGACTACTTCTTTTCCGAACTGAGTACTATATTTAATGGACTTTTTGGATTTTGCCATGAAAATAAGTTTTAATTTTCATCCCCCGGTGCTCCCCACCCACCATGGAGTCCAACAAAGGGTCACCTCACTGGGATGACAGGGTTACAAAGGGAGTATAGCAGGCTCGCCGTCCCACTCACCCTGGAGTTCGGTATAATACCTAGTCCTGGCCGATTGACTAGGGGTAGGCTAGTCCCTAGCCTCGCATTTAGGTGAAGCAGAAACCAAAGTGTAGTATTAAGATGCGTGCCCTCCCTAGTCACTGAAGAAACAGAAGGCCCAGGTTCAGATAGGCAACCCTCAACCAACCAGGATATTTCTTTCCACCGACACGGGTCTCCACGCACGGCCTACACGTGGGTGGGCATTTTGACCTAGTGACTCTCTCACCACTCAGATGTCCCACTGAGGTAGTCAAGGTTGGCTCGGGACCCCGGGTGCGCCAAACCCGTACCTACCGTAGTAGGCCCCTACGGGGAGGACACCTGCACCTCTTCATTTTAGGGTCGGCTCGGAGTTATCCAATCCTTTTATGGCAGTTAACGTAGTGCCGCAGGGCTCGGTGCTACCTGAGGTTTTCTATAGCAATTGACTCTATATCGCAATATGTTCCCAGATGCATAGTCCTGTTTATTGGAGGACGACTTTGCCATCTTTAGTACTTCTCAGTGTACAGAGTTTCTTGAACGCCATTGGCAGCAGTGCTTAAACAATTTATCTGAATGGCGTTATCAACACGACTTTTGTTTCTGCCCTGAAAAGTCAGTCTGCGTGAACTTCTGGTGCTGTAGAAAGCGCTTTCCTTCTTTGCTTCAACTTGATCTGGCTTTACTTCCTTTTGTAGACGAGGCGATATTCCTTAGGTTGATGTTCTATAGGAAACTTTACTAGTCATCAATATTACACAGCTGAAAGCGCGATGTGACCGTTCTCTCAACATTTTTACGGATTCTAAGCGTGAAATCTTGGGGAGCGGATCGGACAATGATGCTGCATCTTTATCGTGCACTGATTCGGTCCAAATTAGTCTATGGATGTAAGATTTATTCTTCAGCTCGTCCATCTCTGCACTGGATACTAGACGCTTTCCTTAATAAGGGCATCCTTGTGAGGTTGAGGTTTTTCCGATCAGTCCAGTTGTGAGTCTCTACGCCGAATCTGTACAGGCTCCTCTGCGAAGTCGGCGGAATGTCCTGTTAGCTGATTATGGCTATGCGCTTAAGAGCATGCCGTCACATCCAACATTTTCCCGTGTTTTGAGTACCGAGCTGGACGAGCGTTTTCGCTTCTGCTCAATTATTCTAAGGCATGCAGGTATTCGTTTCCGCGAGATTCTCCGGAAACACGATATTGCACTACCTGGAATGCCTCCCTCGGAGGTGAGGGTGTACCCACCTTGGTTGTGTTCTACATCCCACGTAGATCTTGGGTTGACCGCTTTTGGAAAATATACAACCTTATGGCTTGTATCCATGGCCTTGTTTAGAACTTTTATCAAAATATAGTGGCCGCATTTGTATATACACCGATAGAAGTAAGTGCAGCCACGATGTTCGATGTAATTTTGTTACTGGGACCGAGCGCTATGCCTTCGGCTTAACTTGTGGTACATCAATTTACTCTGCAGATGGATGTGCATTACTTCGATCCATTCTCTATGTTCGCCATCGGAATTTGGATGAATGCTTTGTACCGAGTGATTCCCTTATTGCCCTTCAGAGCCTTCGTGAGCTGTACAGTCACCATCCTTTCGTCCAGTGTCTTCAGTATACGATCCACATTTTGCACACGTCCGGCATTAAAGTGGACTGCGCTTGGATTTCTGAACACATTGGCTTGCCGGGGAACGAACTAGTGGATTTGGTGGCTAAGACTGCGGCCACGGAACCCACTACTGTCATACAATGCGTAACATCTGCAGAGCTTTAGGCTTGTTGTGCGGAGAGCGGTATTTTCGAACTGGCATGGCGAATGGTTCGTTCCCTGTGGCGACAAGAGATGAAGGCGCTGCCTGTATACTGGGTAACCCCTTCTCGTTTATCCCGCCGGACGGATATGTTATAGGCTCGCTTACGTATCGGCCACTTTATTTTTACGCACAGCTACCTGTTGAAAAGGGATCCTGCCCCTATCTGTCCACTGTACTGGCAAAATTTGACGGTCCTCATTTCTTGTAGGGTGTGCTCTTTTAAAACCCCTCTGAAACTGTCGAACAGTATTAACGAGCCTCTGGCAGATGATACCGGTTCCGTGAACAGGAACTTTACCTTTTTATCTATTTTAAGTATGAGGATCTATTTTTTTATTAACAATGAGACACCATCCTGCTGTGGTAGCTGTGGTTTTTTAACATTTCAACACATGTGTACTTTAAGGATGGGGATTTGAATTGAATGTCTACTGTTTAGTTTCACTTTTTAAAAAATAGTTTTAGTTCCTCTCTATGGTTTCCGCCATAGGCAGTTGTAATTATGTTCATTTTGTCTTCAATATTACCTATCAATTCCATGGCATTTGACTGATTTTATCTTTTGGTTGTAACACGGTTTTAAAACGGGGAGGTAATAACCCCGTAGTTGAGCGCCCATAAACGTAATTACTATTATTGTGCTCATGTACTATATTTTGCTTTTGTAATTTACGTAACTCACATTTAAAATTGAAATACTAAGCTTGGTGCAGTTGAATGCTCTTCATTCTACTGTTTAAACTGTGTTTGCCTAAACATAACATTTTCAATATGAATGCACCTTTTTTTTCAGAAATACTATTTCAAAGTAAACATTTTTACGAGTTTTATAACTCTAAATTTTGGGCGAAAATGAATGTTGAAATTTAATATATATATTCAATAATTTTTTAACTGAAATAAAAATAAACTAAGGTAACTCCACCCAATATTGTTATTTTATGTATGCATAATACACATGCACAGTTTCAAGTGAACTGCCGTGTAGAAATTTATAAAAAAATAAACGTAATTATTTTTAAACATTTGGAAATTCAGAAATTACAAAGTTGAAGCAAGTTAATCAAAACATTTTTTTAAAAAAACGCACAAAATGTGTACCTGTTTTATATAATGTTGCGAAAGTTGAATGTGGTAAGACCAAAATTGTGGGAACATTGCAAGTTTTCAATATTGGATGTAAATAAGGCCTGCCCCCCTTAAATAAGTATTAAATGAAAACTGGTATTCTTAAGACTGTATATGGAATAACCTAACTATTACTGAATTTTTATATGAAAACTGTAAATGTTCTAAACACATTATTTTTTATATATTAACCTCCAAAAGTGATGTAGGCAAATGAGGATACCAACATTGGTTAATATTATGTAAAGGAAAAGGATGCAAAGTGTGAACGATTTACAACAAGAATTGATAAAGCGGGAAATTTTACTTTCAATATGCAAAACATACAGATATAAATAATATACATCTTTTTAACTGATAGTGATATGAGGATTAAATTAGCAAGTTTAAGCATATTAACGTTGAGTCTAATTTTCAGACAATTTTAAAGAATTTTGTTGAAAATGACAGATATTGGTATTGGTCAAAGATGCTTCCCTTCACATATTTGACAAGGAATAAAACATTCAACTCTATCTAATTTTAGCACATTTCATTGGGATTTTATTCATATATATGAACAAAAGTCTAAAAAGGTTATACTTAATAATATATTGTCATTCTTACTTTCTCTACACGTACTACGTACATAGTGTATAGAGAAGGTATTGCATTCCACCCAAAATTCGACACCGAGATTTCACTGGAAATACATGTTTTGGGTCCCCATGAATCCAAAAAAAAAAAAAAACATTTTACAAAAAGGTTCGTGTGTGCGTGTGAGTGTGTGGGTGTGTGTGTTTGTGTCTGTGGACAGCATAGCTCAAAAAGAAAAGACCGTTAAATACCAAACTTGGTATTTAAGTATGGTATCTTCCAAGGATGTGACACGAAGATTTTCAAGAAAATCCCCCCAAACACAACTACCCTTTACATAGCATTTTTTCGAAAATTTTTATTTTCTCAAAAATGGCTATAACGATATTGATTAAAATGTCAAATAACAAATATATTTACGTGACAAATAAAATGTATATCTTGAATTTTCTGGGAATAGCCTCTGAAGACTACTTTATTCTGGATGAATTTTACGAAATTTTGCATAACTCTAAACCGTAAGAGATGGACAAAAACTTACCGCACAAAAAATGTAGAGCACTTTAAAACACACAATTTAAGTTATATACATTTTTTTCGTGGAGTTGATCCTTTTTTTTTTTTTTTTAGATATTCCTTGTTTTTGTTTTCAGCTTGGAGAAGCATACTTTTCTCATACAGGAATTTGTCAACTCTTGTCCATACAAACAATGGAACTTCAGTCACATAGCAACCAGCTTTTGACTATCATTTGAACCTATGGTACTCCCTTATTTTGCTACTACTTACAAGGAAGCAAGTAATAGGATTATTTCTGCTACTTTTTTCGCCATTAGTATGAAGTAAATAGAAGCATAAGCTTTTTGCAATAATTTGTTGCAGAGATGTAGAGAAAGTCATGTGAATGGAACGCATCGGATTTTTCTTAATATTTTCATGTTGCTGAGAATTTTCATCTTTTGGCAAGTTTTTCTTTAGTGATGACACACGCCTCGCTGACTAAGAGCAGTACAAGTCATCTAAGAAGATTACAAACGGGAAATGATGCGGGCGGCAGTTTTGACGGCTGCCAACCGTGCGTGGACTCCTTCAAAGTAAGAAACCAGATAGGTAACGGGGACTCGTAACACAACTTCCATTACAAGCTCTCTAAAAACATTCAGCACAGTCACAAAATCAAGCATGCATTGTTTGTTTGTATCATACTATAGAGATGCAATATACTGTTCACAAAAAAAGGCAAAATTAACAATTAAAGATTACAATGAAGTATTACTTTGTAGCTAAGGACAAGTTTAACATTTTTGCTCTCCGAGATATGAACATCTGACAACCAATTTATTCAGTTACACAAGTATTAATGGAATACATATAACGTTTTTAACGTCTTTATTTATTTATTTATTTCACTATGCCAAATTGCATGCTTTAACTTACTCATTCGTTATTTTGATTTGTTTTTGATCTTTACCCCTTACGGGAACTTTAAACTGTATTACTTCTTTTGGGGATGGAGGTGCTAGACAACTGCCAAGAAGACCCAGCGCCAAAGTTTTATAACGGTCTATATTGCAATGAGCCTGTAAAACAAAAAAGTGCATTAATATGTTGAAAGAACCACACATTACTTTAAAAATTAAACTTTGTTTCGTCATACCTCAAACTCAGCATATTCCATTGTAGAAGGTGGATGAAATGTAATATTAATACTGATGACTGATCCGGGCGATGAGTATCCAGTCATTGGCTTTACACTAAAACATCTTTCTAACTTAGAGGTGTCCCAAGCAAAGCTGAAAACAAAGAAAATATGTGATTAAAACGATTTTAGAAAGACTTATGCTTTCTAATCCATCATCACCACATAACATTGTCGTAAAAATAGTTATACTTACAATATTTATTTTAAACTTCAAGGACTACATGCAACTGTATTAGCCATAGATAAAGTTCAGTACACATGAAACTAATGATGAAGATAGTTGGTGTTTAAGTGCGCTCAACTATTTGATCATTAGAGCGCATAAGAAACAAATCATAGAAAGAGCCAGAGTTAAAGAATAGTATTAAAAATCATAAATATAAATAAATGCAACAGTTAGGCCTAAATTCAATGTACTATATCTGGTCATTGTAAAAACAAGAGGTATTTAAAAAAATATTTAGAAAAATGAATGAAACAGGGCTAAAAATAGCTGAATCCCCTGTTGAATCGTTAGCGATAATGACCATTTAAACCATACCATCCACTGTTATCCTTATTTTATTTAATTTCCGCCTAGACCTCTGCAAGACCGAACGGGAGTTGCAGAGATTTCCAAATATATTTTTTTGGTAGTGTCACTGATGATACATGGAATGAAGATAGAGCACCGCTGGAATGCAATGGCGGATTGAATAAAAACTCTTGTACAGCTTTAGAAAGCTGGGAAAATTTCAGTGCAGTGATTAAGCAATAAAATTATTAATACCCTAAGACATAAAAGCCGAGTTGGATGAACTTCATGGCACATCTGCTCCTGCATTTGCAACAATTTACAATTGGGTAAATGGATTTAAAGGTGGCCGTACATTCAGGAATTATGAACGTGGTTCAGAATGTCCAGTAGAGGTGATTTCTTGCGAAATAATTCACCAAATCCAGGATATGGTTTTGAGTGATTGACAAATCAAAGTCCGCGAAATAGTAAAGATGATGATCACGATGGTTAGTGTTTATGGGCGCTCAACTACAAGGTCATCAGCGCACTTATCAAACAAATCATGACAAAAGCCAGAGAAAAAGCTCAAAAGAAATACTGTAAATAAGAACGAAGGATTTATCTAAAAATTAATGTATAAAAGTAATCATAGAAAAAAACACAGATTGGGTATTTGAGAAAAAAAATCAAAACTAATACAAAAACAAGGATAAAAACACCTAGTCCGAAATTTAAAGGGTATCTTCGACAAAAATTTAAAAATCTTAACTACCGCCCGACTATCGTCCGCCAGGACTTCTGCAAGACTGACCGGCAGTTTCAGTGATTCCCGAATATGTTCTAGATTAACACAATCTAGCAACACATGACGGATAGATAAATCTTCTCCACAAAACGGACACAATGGAGCAGATTCACTCTTAAAAAGGAAACTATGTATAAAATTGCAGTGGCCAATAAGCAAACGAGCCAAAATTACTTCCTCCGTCGAGGTTAACGAAGAGGAAGTTACCCAGTTTGTTGGAAGGTCCTTCACTACTCTAAGCTTGTTTCCGCGGAGAGCTTACCACTCTTCGTGCCAGCAAGAAAGCAACGCCCTGCGTACAAGCTTAAAGTCTTCCGATGTTATACAAGACATTTTTGTACTGGGCTCGGTGATTACCGTCTTTGCTGCAAAATCTGCCAGTTGATCTCCTGGCAAGCCAATGTGACTAGGAATCCATGCACACTCCAAGCTAACCCCGGAAGAATATAAAGCGTGGAGGGTATCCTGGATACGCTGCACGATAGGGTGATAGTTGTAGAGATCACCAAAGCTCTGAAGTACACTCAGGCAATCAGTTACTATAAGGCAGTGACTTAAATTTCGACTGCCAACGTGCAGTATGGCTCGATATATTGCGTATAACTCCGCACTATAATTAGATATGCCACCCTAAAAAACCGAATGTATATTGTTCGGTATCATAAACAAAGGCACACCCAACACCAACGGTGGACTTACTTCCGTCAGTATATATACAAGTTCGGACATTGTAGTTTGAAAAAAAATTCTAAAATACATCTTGGGAATCTACAAAAAGGCATTGTAGACTTTCGGTATGCTGCCATCCCGAGGTTTACGTGGGGTGTTGTAAGTAACCAAGGATGGTGCACCCTTTGCCCCTTGGGAAACAATTTAGGCATTAAGATGTAGTGCTTATGAAGAAGTATTCGGAAGCGAACACTTGGGGGCCGTGGACTAATTGAGATATTTCTATTACGTTCGTCCAACTCGGTGTTAAAAAAAGGAGTGAACGTTGGATGTGAAGGCATGCACTTTAGTTCACAGCCATAATTTGATAATAGGATATCGCGCCTACACTGCAGAGGCGGTTCTTTCGATTCAACATAAAGGCTGGCTATTGGACTGGTTGGAAAAGATGATAATGATGGTTAGTGTTTATGTGCGAACAACTGCAAGGTCATCAGCGCCCTTATTAAACAAATCATGGCAAAAGCCAGAGATAAAGCTCAATAAGAAATATTATTAATAAGAACGAAAGATTAGTCTAAATATTAGGGTAAAAAGATTATTATAGCAAAAACCACAGATTGGTGATTAGAGAAAGGAAAAGAAAAAAAGTAATACGAAAAACAAGGATAAAAACAACTAAATCCGAAATTTGAAGGGTATCTTCGATAAAAATTCAAAAATCTTAGCTACCGCTCGACTGTCGTCCGCCAGGACTTCTGCAAGACCGACCGGCATTTGCAGTGATTCCCGAATATGTGCTAGATTAACACACTCTAGCAACACATGACGGACAGACAAATCTTCTCCATAAAGCGGACACAATGGAGGAGATTCACTCTTAATAAGAAAACTATGTGTAAAATTGCCGTGGCTAATACACAAACGAGCCAAAATTACTTCCTCCCTCCGAGAATGACGAGAGGAAGTTACCCAGTTTGTTGGAAGGCCTTTCAAACTCTAAGCTTGTTTCCGCGGAGCGCTGATCACTCATCGTGTCAGCACGAAAATATCGCCCTGCGCACAACAAGCTTAAAGTCTTCCGATGTTGTACACGAAATTTTTGTACTGGGCCCTGTGGTTGCCGTCTTTGCTGCAAAATCTTCCAGTTCATTCCCCGGCAAGCTAATGTGACTAGGAATCCATGCATACTCCAAATTAACCCAGGAAGTATATAAAACGTGGAGGGCATATTGGATATGCTGCACGATAGGATGATAGTTGTAGAGATCACCTAGGCTCAGAAGTGCACTCAGAGAAACACTCAATATAAGGCAGTCACTTAAATTTCGACGGCAAACTTGCAGAACGGCTCGATATATAGCGTATAGCTCCGCACTATAAATATATGTGCCACTATGAATACCGAATGTATATTGTTCGGTATCATAAACAAAGGCATACCCAACACCAACGGTGCACTTACTTCCGTCAGTATATATACAAGTTCGGTCATTGTAGTTTGACAAACATTATAAAAGCATCTACGGATACCAGAAAAAGGCATTGTAGGCTTTCGGTATGCTGTCAACCCGAGGTTTACGTGGGATGTTGTAAGTAACCATGGTGGGTGCACCCTTTCCCCCTTGGGAAACATTCTAGGCATTACGATATCGTGCTTATGAAGAAGCATTCGGTAGCGAACACCTGGGGGCCGTGGACTAATTGAGATATTTCTATAACTTTTGTCTAGCTCGGTGTTAAAAAAAAGGAGTGAACGTTGGATGCGAATGCATGCACTTTAGCCCACAGCCATAATTTTTTAAAGGAATATCTCATCTACACTGCAGAGGGGGTTCCGCCGATTCAGCATAAAGGCTGGCTACTGGACTGGTTGGAAAAGCTCCAACAGCCAGACGTATACCCTGATAATGGACAGTGGCTAATCTTCTAAGCACAGATGGTCTTGCCGAAGAGTAAACTATGCATCCGTAATCTAACTTGGCTCGGATCAGTGAGCGATAAAGTCGCAGCAAGACTGTCCGATCCGCTCCCCAAGTTTTGCCACTTAGTATTCGTAGAATATTCAGAGAAGGGTTACAGCGCGGTTTCCGCTGTGCTATATGTGGTGACCAACACAGTTTTCTATTGAATATCAACCCAAGCAATCTCGTCTCATCCGCGAATGGTAGTAAAGCTCTGCCAAACAGCAGCGAAGGTGGTAATTGCCTCCTGCGGCGCCAGAAGTTCACGCAGAGTGATTTTTCAGCAGCGAAGCGAAAGCCATTTTTACAGCTCCAATCTGAGAGGTTGTCTAAACACCGCTGCAGACGGTGTTCCAAAAAAGGTGTGCGCTGAGAAGTACAATAGATGGCAAAGTCGTCCACGAATAAGCAGGACGATACTCCTGGGAGAATACATTTCGATATAGAATTAATTGCTATAGCAAACAGCGTGACGCTTAGTACCGATCCCTGTGGCACTCCGTTCTTTAGAACAAAAATATTTGATAAAACCGAACTGACCCTACTCGGAAAACGCGGTCCGTCATAAACTCCTGAATGAATAACGGAAGGCGTCCACATATGTTTCAGTTGTATAGGGAACGTATTATTCCTGCCTGCCAACACGTATCATAAGCCTTTTCGAGGCCAAAGAGCAACCCAGCGGTGTGCCAGTTCTTCATTAATCCATTCATCATCTGCGTCGAAATCGAGACAAGAGGGTCAGCTGCTGAATGACGTCGTCGAAAACAGTACTCGGTGTTTCTGGGAAAGTGGCGTCAATCCAAACACGATTATAGTCCTCGAGCAGGAAGGCCTTACCTTGGAGAGAGATGTTGCAACATTTGGACGTGTATTCCATCAGGAGCTGGTGTAGAGGTTCGCGAAGCTGATAGTGCATGGTCTAGCGCCCTCATGGTGAAGAGTCGATTGTAGTCTTCAAGATTTTTAGAACGAAAGTTGAAACCTTGCGATTCTAGCTGAGCCTTAACGGGAAGAAAATCAGGCAAACAATTCTCTGAGCTAGACACCTGTGTGAAAGCACCGCTAAAAGTGTTAGCCACGTCAAACTTATCAACATCGCCTACATGTGTTGTAAGACCGGCGATTGGCGTATGAATCATTTTTCCGTCCACGCGCCTTAACTTATCCCATACGATAGAGGAAGGTGTATGTCGATTGAATGACGTTACAAACTTGCTCCATGATGTCTTTTTGCTATCCTTAACGACCTGCCTAGATTTGGCACCTAAGTTTTTATACTCAACCAGGTTATCCAGTGTTGGGCGACGTTGGACAATCCTGAGAGCATGCCTGCGAGCAGAATGACATTCCGGCATTCATCAGTCCACCAAGGTACCGGAAATCGACGACTGGTTTGGTCGTCGACCGTGGAATATTACTATTATTATTTTTGGAGGGGGCTCCCAACTGCAAGGTCATTAGCGCCCGTCTAAAATCTGTTGCAAACAAAAACCAAGAGTTAAAAAGAAGGTAAAACTACTAGGAGTAAAACAATAGCTAAAACGATGCAGAGATGAGTAATAAAACCAAATATGTCTAAAGTAGACATAAAGGACTGCTTAAACGAAGAATTTAATATAAAACATAAGAGCGACACATACAAGTCAAGTGGCCTGCAAAATGTAAAACTACAACTGCACGCGCAGTGCGAAAGGTATATTTGCTAAAAGATTAAATACCCTATCTACGCCCCTGTCATCCTCTGCCAAAACCTCGTCAAGGCTTGCCTGCACTTGCAGGCATGTGCGAATGTGTGCTAGAGGAACACACTCTAGCAACACGTGACGGACGGTCAACGGCTTTTCACAGAGTGCACAGACAGGCGGAGGCTCCTTCACAAACAGATATCTATGTGTAAAATAACAGTGACCAATTCGCAATCGAGCCAACATTACCTCTTCATGTCGAGATTTTCGTGAAGAGGTTGCCCAGTGTACGGGGAGTTCCTTCACCTCCCTAAGCTTGTTCCCTCGGAGAGCTGACCACTCGGCATGCCAGGACGAAAACGCCGCTCTCCGGACAACAAGCTTAAAATCGTCGGATGATACGCAAGTAATTGCTACACTGGGTTGGCTGACCGCTCTCATCGCTGCCAAATCCGCACGTTCATTTCCCAGTAAGCCAGTGTGTCCAGAAACCCATGCATTCTCACATTAACGCCAGAAGCGGATAAAATGTGGAGGGTATCCTGGATGCGCTGTACGAGAGGATGGTAGGTGTACAGCGCACAGATGCTCTGAAGGGCACTAAGGGAATCGCTGAGTACAAGGCAATGACTCCAATTTCGACAGCGAAATAGAGAAGGGCGCGGTATATGGCATACAGCTCTGCATAGTAGATAGATGTGCTGTTAGGTAAACCGAAAGTAGAGGTTTCTGACCCAAATACAAACGCACATCCAACGCCGTCGGTACACTTACTACCATCGGTGTATAGACGAATATGGCCACTGCATTTTGATAAAAATTCTAAAAAATAAGAACGGATACTAGACACAGGCGTAGCAGATTTCGCGTAAGCTGTCATCCCGAGATCTACGTGGGAGGAAGCACGTAGCCAAGGTGGATGCACCCTCTCCCCCTTGGGAAACATGTCAGGCATTTCAAGACAGTGCGTTCGAAGCAGCTCCCGGAAGCGAAATCCTGCTGGTGTTGGACTACGTAAGAGGCTTCTATAACGATCGTCCAAACCGGAATTAAAAAGGGGAGTAAACGATGGATGCGCAGGTATGCACTTCAAGCTATAGCCATAGTTAGAGAGAAGAACATCCCGCCGGCAACACAAAGGAGGCTCGGCAGATTCGGCATAGAGGCTCACAACTAGGCTAGTTGGAAACGCTCCAACGGCCACCCGAATTCCCCTATTGTGGACAACATCCAACTTTCTCAGCACAGATGGGCGTGCTAAGGCATAAACAATACGTCCATAGTCTAACTTTGATCGGATCAGTACACGATAAATACGCAGCAGTACTGTCCAATCTGCTCCCCAAACTTTGCCATTTAGTATCCGTAAAATATTCAGGGAACGGTCACACCGCGCTTTAAGATGTGCCACATGAGGTGACCAGCATAGTTTCAGATCGAATATCAGCCCCAGGAATCTCACCTCATCTTCGAAGGGAAGTATATCTGGCCCGAGATGAAGAGAAGGTGACATTCGCCACCTTCGGCGCTAGAAAATAACGCAGACTGTCTTCTCAGGTGAGAAACGAAAGCCGTTTCTGGAGCTCCAACCATAAAGATTGTCCAAACACCGCTGGAGACGGCGTTCCAAAAACGGCGTACGCTGAGAAGTGCAGAAAATGGCAAAGTCGTCAGCAAATAAACAAGAAGAGACACCTGGGGAACACAGAGCGAGATGGAATTAATCGCTATCGCAAACAGCGTCACGCTGAGTACCGAGCCCTGAGGCACTCCGTTCTCTTGAATAAAATAATTAGAAAAAACCGAGCCGACCCTTACTTGGAAAGTCCGGTCCCACATAAACTCCTGAATGAACAACGGTAGACGTCCACGTATATTCCATCTGTGGAGGGAGCGCAAAATCCCTGCCCGCCAGCACGTATCATAAGCCTTCTCGAGGTCAAAAAATATCCCAACTGTTGGGCTGTTCTTCAGAAACCCGTCCACGGTCTGAGTTGACAGCGAAATAGGGTGTTCAGTTGCCGAGCGACGACGTCGAAAGCCACACTGGATATTGGTCAGAAGGTTGTGGGATTCCAACCACCACACCAACCCTCCATTGAGCATGCGTTCCATCACCTTGCATACGCAACTGGTGAGGGAAATTGGACGGTAACTGTTAGGAAGACGGCGGTCCTTTCCAGGTTTAAGAATGGGTATGATGGTGGCCTCCCGCCATTTGTCTGGAAAAGTGGCTTCAACCCAGACACGGTTATAGAAAACCTTACCGTCAGGAGAGAGATGTTACAGCATTTGAACGTGGATACAATCTGGTCCTGGAGCAGAGTGTCGAGAAGACGAAAGTGCATTGTCTAGCTCTACCATGGCGAAAAGACGGTTATAGGCTTCAAGGTTCCCAGAACGAAAGGAGAGTCCTTGAGATTCCACCTGAGTCTTAACTGTAAGAAAGTCAGGGGAATAATTGTTTGAGCTAGACACTTGAGCGAATGCTCTGCCTAAGGTGTTCGCCACTTCAAACGTTTCAACATCACTGACAGGTGTTTTTAGACCGGCGATAGGCATTTGAGTCGATTTTCCGGCCACACGCCGTAACTTATCCCATACGACAGAGGAAGGTGCATGTCGGTGTATGTCCCTAATAATGTGTCTAGATTTCGCACGCAGCTTTTTATATTGTATTAGATTATCTAGTGTAGGGTGACATTGGAAGAACCTGAGAGCTCGTCTGCGAGCAGGAATTGCATTCCGGCAGTCATCAGTCCACCAGGTTACTGGAAAGCGACGAGTTTTGCCAGTCGAACGCGGAATGGATTGCTCAGCAGCGGAAAGAATTGTCTCGGTGAGATGGTCAACTAAATAGTTCACGGAGTCGCGCTCATAGTTGTTGAAGTTAGCCAAGCGGGAACACAGGTCCCAGTTGGCGAGATCTAAGCGAAATCTAGGTAAGCGAGTGGAACAGGCAGAGACTAATAAGACAGGGAAAGTGGTCACTAGAGTGCAAATCAGAGATGATATTCTAGGATTATGTGACCGCTAACTGTGGTGAACAAATCGCTATGTCAAGGTGTGAAAAACTGTGAAAGGCGTCAGAAAGAAAGGTTGGCTCTCCGGTGTTCAGGAGAACAATATTCTTAGTGTCCAAGAAGTCGGCAATCAGCTGACCTCTCGCACAAACCCGAGGAGAGCCCCAGAGTGGATGGTGGGCATTCACGTCCCCCACGAGCGGAAATGGCGTTGGTAGCTGGGAAACGAGGTCTTCCAACTCGGTGCGCGGGAGGTCATTAGGGGGAGGCAAGTAGATACTACAAATAGTAAATCTGGCAGATGGCAGTGTGACCTGGAGGTCAGACTGTAAGGAGATGGAATCAGCATAAATGTCATTCCTAATGAGCATCATAGTACCCCCGTGTGCGGGAAAACCTTCTGTCGGATTGAAATCAAACCGAACAGAAGAAGAGTGCCTGAAGGTAACATTGTCTTGTGGATGGAGCTTTCTCTCTTGTAGGCAGACGACTAGAGGTTGATACGCGTGGAGTAACAGTTCAAGCTCTGCACAATGTGGTCGAATGCCTCGTATGTTCCACTGTAGGATAGCTAGGATAGCCATGATCTATAATATGGGATAAGTTCTAAATAGATAGACATTTCTGCATACTGGGCGTGCTGGTCGGTTTAGTTTGTTCTTTTTAGCCGTCGCACTAACACTTTTTCAGGAGCACGATCCTGCCGCTTACGGACTGTCCGTTTGGCATCCGAGGCAGGATCGTCCTGTTCCATTTCCTCCACAGGAGAGGAGCCCTTACCAATAGAGAACCTCGGTTCGAGGAACTCGAACCTATTTGAGGTAATGATCGGCGAAGATGGACGTCGCCGATCGGAGCTCCTCCCAGAAGATTCCTCCGAGGAGGATCAACGAGGTGAGTGACGTGGAGGTTTACCACCCTTGGATGATTTGGGTGCAGGCGAAACACGCTCTTTAAGGAAATCAGTCCTAACATAGCTGGTCTTGAAAGTTTTCTGTGGTGCAGAATACCCTACGGATTTTCCGGTCTTATTGCCTGATGTGGATGGTTGGGCGGACAATTTTCCTGGAGTATGCTTTACGTTGGCGGATTTGGCAGATGGTGATGCCGACACTGACGTAGCTGTAGAGGTCTTCGTACTAGTCCTGGCAGCGATAATGCTTTCGGCAATAGTGGCCCCGGTGATATCGCAGGTCTGTGTTGCGATCTCCCGACTCGGCACCGGTTTAGCTGCAACAGAGCTATAAGAACCGAAACGCGGGACAGAGGGTTGTCGGATACGCAGGAGCTTACGGGCTTCGGAGAAGGACACCTTCTCCTTTACCCGTATCTCCTGGATCGCTCTCCCCTCAGCAAAACGGGGGCAATCTCGGGAACTAGATGGGTGTTCCCCGCTGCAGTTCACACAAGTTGGAGGGATGCCGCAATCCCCATCGTGCGAAGCGTCACCACAGGTAGCACAGGTGGACTGACCAGTACAAAATTCGCTCGTATGACCAAATCGCTGGCACTTATAACAACGTAAGGGGTTCGGAATATAGGGCCTAACCTCGATAGCTTCGTACCCTACCTTAATCCTTTGGGGGAGATCTACCCGGTCAAAGGTAAGGAACAGGGTACGGGTAGGCACGAATTCACCACTTACTCTCCGTTGAACCCTATAAACGGATGATACACTTTGGTCTGCCAGATCTTCCTGAAGCTCCTCATTGGACATACCGTCCAATTCGCGGGTGGTGATAACGCCACGCGAGGAGTTCAAAGTCTTGTGCTTTTCCACCTTTACTGGGTAACTGCCTAACTTTTTAGCTCGAAGAATTTTTGCTGCCTGGGAGGCTGAAATTGCCTCAACCAGAAGGGTACCATTTCGATCCCTAACAAAAGAATTAAACGGGCCAGCGATGTGGTCTAATCCCCTTTGGATAGCGAAAGGGCTCACAGATGAAAACTTCTTTCCTTCCTCTGTCCTAGTTATAACTAAGTAGCGAGGACCTTGAGGCTCGACTACTTCTTTTCCACGCATATTTGACTTCGGTTTAGGTTTTTCCATAGAAAACAAAAGGTGTAAATTCATCCCCCAGTGCTCCCCACCCACCACGGAGCCCAACGGGGGGTCACCCCACTGGGGTGACAGGGCTACACAGGGGATATAGAGGGCTCACCGTCCCACTCACCCTGGAGTTCGGTGTAATACCTAGTCCTGGCCGATTGACTAGGGGTGGGTTAGTCCCTAGCCTCCCGTTTAGGCAAATCAGAAACCAAAGCGATGTATTATGCTGCGCACCAACCCCAGTTTCTGAAAGACAGAAGCCCAGGCTCAGGTACGCAACCCTCAACCAACCAGGATATTCTTTTTCACCGATACGGGTGTCCACGCACGGCCTACACGTGGGTGGGCATTTTGACCTACTGACTCCCTCACCACTCTGAGGTTGCCCACAGAGGGAGTCAAGGTGGCTCGTGACCCCGGGTGCGCCTAACCCGTACCTACCTTAGTAGGCCCCTGGGGGGGGGCGTGGAATAGACTGCTGGGCAGCATCAAGAATATTTTTCGTTAGGTGCTCCACTAAGGCATTCACAGAGTCGTGCTCATTGTAATAAAAGACAGCCAACCGGGAGTAAAGTTTCCAGTTGACTTGATCTATGCGCCATCTAGGTAAACGTGTGGAACATGTATCTTGTGGCAAGAGACTGATAAGACATGGAATGTGGTCATTAGAATGTAGATCAGAGATGACATTCCACTGTAAGGAAGATGCTAATGGTGGTGAACTGCTAAATTCAAGTGTGAAAAACTGTTGAAAGTATCAGAAAGAAATGTAGGTTCTCCGGTGTTCAGGAGAATTAGGTTAGAGGTATTCAAGGAATCAGCAATTAACTTACCTTTCGCACAAGCCCGAGATGAGCCCCAGAGTGGATGGTGGGCATTTACATCACCTACCAATAGAAAAGGTGTTGGTAGTTGAGAAACTAGATCCCCTAAATCAATGAGTAAGAGGTCGTCACTCGGGGGAAGGCATATATTACAAATGGTGAGTCTGGTATGTGACAGTTTAATCCTTATAGCTACTGACTGGATGTCGGACTGTAATGATACAGATTGCGCGAATATATCATCTCTGATGAGCATCATAGTGCCTCCGTGCGCAGGTACACCCTCTTCCGATGATAAATCACACCTTACAGGGGTGTACCGTTTGATTTTGAAGCTGTCTTGTGGACGGAGCTTAGTCTCTTGCAAACATACGACCAAAGGATTGTTCTGGTTAGGCAGCAGTTCCAGCTCAGGTCGTTGTGTTCTTATTTCACGTAAGTTCCATTGTAGAATAGCCATGTTCTTTATAATGGGATAAGTAGTACATTGTGGTTGTTTCTATTTTGAAGGCTGCGGAAGTCGGTTGAGATTATTCTTTTTTGAGTGTCGGGAAGACACCTTCTGCAGGAGGATGGTCCTGCCTCTTTGTCACTGTCCTCGAACCGATTGGAAATAGAGACTGGCGCAGATGATAGTCGCCGACCTGAGTCCTTCGCAGACGAATCCTCAGAAGAGGACCTCCGTGGACTCTTGTTTCCCTTTGTGGCTTTGGGAATAGGCTTTACACTTTGTTTGAGGAAGTCAGTTCTCTCATAGTTGTTTTTAAAATTTCTTTCTGGTTCTTTATATATTGTATTATTATATGTTATTAGCTAGCCAGACCCGTTGGTCGAGGACGATTGCTTTGGCGGCGATTGAATTTTGGCGCTTTTTACAATTTCAGATGTTACTACTGACTTAGATGTTGAAGTCGAAGGCCTAGGAAGTGAGCTGGCTGTGAGAATCTTTTCTGCAAACGTGACCCCGTTTATATCGCAGGTTCGAGATGCGATTTCCCGACTTTGTACCGATTTAGCTACAACTGAGCTATAGGTACCATACATAGGGACAGAACGTTGGCGGATACGCAAGAGTTTCCGGGCTTCCAAGAAGGACACTTTCTCTTAAACCCGTATCTCCTGGACCGTCTTTTCCTCTGCAGAACGGGGACAACCACGAGAACTTGATGGATGTTCACCCCGTTACAGTTACCACACGTTGGAGCTGACGTGCATTCTCCGTCATGCGAGATTTTGCCACAGTTCACACAGGTAGACTCGCCGTTGCAGAATTCACTGGTGTGGCCAAAGCGCTGACACTTATAACATCTGAGCGGATTCGGTATATACGGTCTTACCTCAATGGATACATACCCTGCCATTATCCTTTTTGGGAGATCTACTTCATCAAAGGTAATAAACAGGGTACGGGTAGTCAGGAATTCTCCATTTACTTTTCTTTGAACCCGATACTCAGATATTACGCATTGAGGAGCAAGATTTTCTTGAATTTCCTCACAGGTCAAACCGTCCAGTGCGCGGGTGTTTAACACACCGCTTGAGGAATTCAAGCTTATGTGTATATCGACCTTTACCGGATAGCTAGCTAACATTTTGGCCTTTAGTATTTCTGCAGCCTGGGATGCTGATTCTGCTTCTACCAGGAGCGTACCATTACGAGCTCTTATACAAGATTTTACAGGAGCAGCAATGTTATCAAGACCTTTTTGAATAATAAAAGGGCTTACGCTAGAGCACTTTCTCCCTTCCTCTGTTCTATTGACAATCAAGTAGCGAGGACCACAACACTCAACTACTTCTTTTCCGAACTCAGTACCATATTTAATGTTTTTTTTTTTTTGATTTTGCCATTAATGTAAATTTTTATTTTCATCCCCCGGTGCTCCCCACCCACCACGGAGTCCAACAATGGTAATCCCACTGGGATGACAGGGCTACACAGGGGATATAGCAGGCTCGCCTCCCCACTCACCTTGGAGTTCGGTTTAATACCTAGTCCTGGGCGATTGACTAGGGTTGGGCTAGTCCCTAGCCTCCCGTTTAGGTGAAGCAGAAACCAAAGTGGTGTATTAAGTTGCATTCCCTTCCTAGTCACTGAAAAGACAGAAGGCCCAGGCTCAGATACGCAACCCTCAACCAGGACATTTATTTCCACCGACACGGGTATCCACGGACGGCCAACACGTGGGTGGGTATTTCACCTAGTGACTCTCTCACCACTCAGAGGTTGCCCACTGAGGTAGTCAAGTTTGGCTCGGGACCCCGGGTGCGCCAAACCCGTACCTACCGAAGTAGGTCCCTGTGGGGGCCTCAACCAGAAGGGTACCATTTCGAGCCCTAAGACAAGAATTAACCGGGCCAGCGATGTGGTCTAATCCCCTTTGGATAGCGAAAGGGCTCAGAGATGAAAACTTCTTTCCTTCCTCTGTCCTAGATATAACTAAGTAGCGAGGGCCTTGAGGCTCGACTACTTCTTTTCCACGCATATTTGACTTCGGTTTAGGATTTTCCATAGAAAACAAAAGGTGTAACTTCATCCCCCAGTGCTCCCCATCCACCACGGAGCCCAACGAGGGGTCACCCCACTACAAGAACTTGATGGATGTTCACCGTTGTAGCTGACGTGCATTCTCCGTAATGCGAGATTTCCTAAATTCACACAGGTAGACTCGCCGTAGCAGAATTCGCTGGTGTGGCGAAAGCGCTGACATTTATAGCATCTGAGCGGGTTCGGCACATACGGTCTTACCTCATGGATGCATTTCCTGCCATTATCCTTTGTGGGAGATCTACCCGGTCAAAGGTAATAAACAGGATACGGGTGGGCAAGAATTCTCCATTTACTTTTCTTTGAACCCGATCCACAGATGTTACGCCTTGGGGATCAAAATGTTCTTGAATTTCCTCACAGGTCAAACTGTGCAATGCGCGCGTGTTTACCACACCGCGTGAAGAATTCAAACTTTTGTGTTCATTGACCTTTCCTGGATAGCTAGCTAACATTTTGGTCTTAAGTATTTTTGCAGCTTGGGATGCTGATTCTGCTTCTACCAGGAGCGGGCCATTACGAGCTCTTATACAAGATTTTACAGGACCAGATATGTTATCAAGATTCTTTTGAATAACAAAAGGGCTTACGCTAGAGAACTTTCTTCCTTCGTCTGTTCTATTAACAGTTAAGTAGCGAGGACGACAACACTCGACTATTTCTTTCCCGAACTCGGTACCATATTTAAAGGATTTTTTGGCTTTTGCCATGAAAATAAGTTGGAATTTTGATCCCCTGTGCTCCCTACCCACCACGGAGTCATATAAGGGGTCACCCACTGGGAAGGCAGGGCTACACAGGAGATTAAGCAGGCTCGCCGTCCCACTCACCTTGCAGTTCGGTATAATACCTAATTATGTCCGATTGACTAGGGGTGGGCTAGTTCCTAGGCTCCCGTTTATGTGAAGCAGAAACCAAAGTTGTGTATTAAGTTGCGTACCCTCCCTAGTCACTGAAAGAACATAATGATCAGGCTCGGATACGCAACCCTCAACCAACCAGGATATTCCTTTCCACCGACACGGGTCTCCACGCACAGCCTACACGTGTGTGGGCATTTTGACCCAGTGACTCCTTCACCGCTCAGAGGTTGCCCACTGAGGGAGTCAAGGTGGGCTCGGGACCCCGGCTGCGCCAAACCCGTACCTACCGTAGTAGGCCCCTAGGGGGCGCAACATCTTATGGAGCACTCTTTATTGAGTTAGATATTTTAGTAATTATAATACTTATATTTTAAGTATTTTAGTTTATATACACAAATTTGCTTACAGCCAAACATTAAGAAGAGATATGCATATTTATAAAAGAAGGATAAAATGAAATATAAACATTGCTCATTTATGTTATCAAAAACTCGAAATAGTGTTTAGTTGTATTTCGGTATGACAATATACAATAAGCTGCCTGAACATATTCAACGTCTAGGTAAGAAAACTTATAAATTCAGAGTATATGCATGATTGGTCGTCTGCTTAGCGCGGTGGTAGCGCAGCTGCCTACCAAGCGGGAGACCTGGGTTCGATCCCCAGTACCGGCGTGGGGATTTTTCTCCCGCTGGGAGACCTGGACCGGGGTGCACTCAGCCTCGTGAGGGTCCCTGGGGGGCCAATTGAGGAGCTACTTGATTGAGAAGTAGCGGCTCCAGGTCGTGAGGACCGCATTAACCGGCCGGGAGGGGCTCGAGTCGCTGACCACGTCTCACCCTCCAGTACTGCACCCCATCCATGACGTCTGTATTGGACCGAGATGGGGGACGCAGCGCCCGGGCGGTAGGCCAAGGCTCCCCGTGAGCTGTCGTGCCAGGGAGTTATTATTATATGCATGATTGGTTACAATTCCTTTATATTCCATACAAGAATACTTAGATGTTAAGACCTGTAAATTAAATATGTAATTTTAATTGACAAAGTAAGTGAGCATACAATTTTGAAATCAAACAATGTCGAAAGCCTGTGGAATGGTTTAAAACACAAGGAAATAAATAGATAAAAAGAAATACACGGTTGTGCATGCCTGGCTTACATGTGAATGGGCGTTTCTGCTGACTTCCTCACCGTTCCGAGTAAATTACATACGGAGGAAGTCAGGGATGGCTTGAGACCCCGGGCGTGCCTAACTCGGACCTACAGCAGTTAGTCCCTGGTTTGAGGGACATGCTTGGTGTGAGCATCTCTGAAATGTCTTAGTGAGATGTTTTAATAGCGTTCGTCCAGTACTATGAGCAAACAGGGCTACAAAGGCAAACTTAAGCCTACATATTTTAGCTGTAATAGGAACATCAGGCCGATATTATAGGGTTGACAATGATAATGGCAGTGTAACTTACTTTTCTAGCCTCATTATGAACATTTGGTTCTATTATTATATAACTTACCTTGATCCCATGTCACCTTTATTTATTAACATTATTCTTACTGTTGCTTTGGAACCTTGCACTATTGATCCAAAATGTATCTGCGTTCTGTCCAAACAGAACTCAGCATCTAAGCAGCCTCCTTTGAGCGTACATAATGGTTCGACTTGCTCATTTACTTGCACCAGCACCTGTTGAAATTGTATAAAAGTATTGCTTATTAGCATATCATTGGCTTGACTGTAGATTTAAGCATTTTTTGAATTCGTATTTAGCATTGTACCAAACGTAATTAGTTAACATTTCAACCACTGTTTCTATTAGCCAGATTCATATGCTAACAAATATCTCAATTAACACATCTAATATTAATGTACAAGACAATGATTGGATTGTTCACTGGTTGGTGGGCTGGTTGGTTTTAAGGGCGCTTCACTATTAGGTCATTGGTGCCCTTATAAAACATATATTGGCAAAAGGCAGATATAAAGATCACCTGATATAAATAACAGCAAAATATAAATATAAAATGCAATGCACATAAACGCCAACATGTGGTGAACTAAGACAACTATTTCAAGGATAATACGTTAAAAGCAATAAACATAGTTTATCTTCAATTGATAGGCTCTCTTTGATAAACATTTAGGAACCTTATCTAACGCACGACTACCACCCGCCAACACATCTGAGGCTGAGCGGTATTTTTTCTTTTGTATTCCTTTTTACCTCTTTTTTCTAGTTTCTAAATTTTCTTAGTTGGCCTATTCGTTTTCCTTTTTACGTATACATACACAAACACATTTACAAACATAGAAATATCCATGTCCAAGGTGGGACTCGAAACCACGATCCCGTGCGCCACGAAGCACCAAAGCGATATTTGAAGAGATTCTCAAATGTGTACTTGATGAACACTTTAATAAACCCAGGTCAGACAGAGAAATGTTCTCCAGAGAGCGGGCAGATAGAACCAGGATCCTTTTTAGGAATATAACTGTAAGTAAACTTACAGAGACTCACATGCAATCGAGCAACTACTACTTCCTCCCGTAGAGATAGATGAGAGGAAGTAACACAGCTTTTAGGAAGAGCCTTCACTGCTGTAAGCTTGATTCTGCGGGGAGCTGACCATTCTTCACACAAGCACGAAAATAGCGCTCGGCGCACAACACGCTTAAGGTTTTCCATTGTTACACAATACATTTTATCACTGGGCTGTGTGGTTGCCATCTTAGTTACCAAATCCGCCAGTTCATTCTCCGGCAGGCCAACGTCATCAGGAATCCATATACACTCCAAATTAACGCCGGAAGTACGTGAAACTTGGAGGTCATCTTGCATGT
Source organism: Hymenopus coronatus (assembly GCA_030762935.1). Lineage (NCBI taxonomy): Eukaryota > Metazoa > Arthropoda > Insecta > Mantodea > Hymenopodidae > Hymenopus > Hymenopus coronatus. The sequence continues at coordinate 7,578,167 of CM060884.1, forward strand.
GCTGCACGAAAGGACTGTAGTTGTGCGGATCACTAAAGCTCTGAAGTACACAAAGGGAATCACTTATAATAAGGCAGTCACCCAAATTTTGACGGCGAACATGCAGAATGGTTCGGTACATTGCATATAGCTCTTCCTTATAAATGGATGTACTAATATGAAAACCTCGTGTGTCGGTGCACTTCCTGAAATTAGTATGTATAAAAATTCGGTAATTATAATTTAATAAAATTCTAAAAAAAACAAAAAAAAAAACAACAACAACAACCCTCGGATGCCACATACAGGCTTCGTAGACTTTGCGGTCTTCTCGATGATGATGATGATGATGGTTAGTGTTTATGGGCGCTCAACTATAAGGTCATCAGCGCCCTTATTAAACAAATCATGACAAAAGCCAGAAATAAAGCTCAGTAAGAAATATTATTAATAAGAACGAAATATTAGTCTAAAAATTAATATAAAAGTAATCACACAAAAAGCCATAGATTGGTGATTTGAGAGAGAAAAATTCAAAACTAATACAAAAACAAGGATAAAACAACTAAATCCGAAATTTGAAGGGTATCTTCGATAAAAATTCAAAAATCTTAGCTACCGCTCGACTATCGTCCGCCATGACTTCTGCAAGACTCAGCGGCAGTTGCAGTGATTCCCGAATATGTGCTAGATTAATTCAATCTAGCAACACATGACGGAAAAACAAATCTTCTCCACAAAGCGGACACAACGGAGCAGATTCACTCTTAAAAACGAAACTATGTGTAAAATTGCAGTGGCCAATACGCAAACGAGCCAAAATTACTTCCTCCCGCCGAGAATGACGAGAGGAAGTTACCCAGTTTGTTGGAAGGTCTTTCACTACTCTAAGTTTGTTTCCGTGGAGAGCTGACCACTCATCGTGCCAGCACGAAAGTATCGCCCTGCACACAACAAGCTTAAAGTCTTCCGATGTTATACAAGAAATTTTTGTACTGGGCTCGGTGGTTGCCGTCTTTGCAGCAAAATCTGCCAGTTCATTCCCCAGCAAGCCAATGTGACTGGGAATCCATGCACACTCCAAATTAACCCCTGAAGTTTGCAGCAAAATCTGCCAGTTCATTCCCCGGCAAGCCAATGTGACTAGGAATCCATGCACACTCCAAATTAACCCCGGAAGTATATAGAACGTGGAGGGCATACTGGATATGCTGCACGATAGTATGGTAGTTGTAGAGATCACCAAGGCTCTGAAGTGCACTCAGGGAATCACTCAATATAAGGCAGTAACTTAAACTTCGACGACCAACGTGCAGAATGACTCGATATATTGCGTATAGCTCCGGACTATAAATAGATGTGCCACTATGAAAACCGAATGTATATTGTTCGGTATCATAAACAAAGGCGCATCCAACACCAACGGTACACTTACTTCCGTCAGTATATATACAAGTTCGGTCATTGTAGTTTGACAAAAATTCAAAAAACATCTACGGATACAAGAAAAAGGCATTGTAGATTTTCGGTATGTTGTGATCCCGAGGTTTAAGTGGGATGTTGTAAGTAACCAATGTGGGTGCACCCTTTGCCCCCTGGGAAACATTTCAGGCATTACGATATCGTGCTTATGAAAAACCATTCGGAAGCGAACACCTGGGGCCCGTGGACTGAGATATTTCTATAACGTTCGTCCAGCTCAGTGTTAAAAAAAGGAGTGAACTTTGGATGCGAAGGCATGCACTTTAGCCCACAGCCATAATTTGTTAACAGAATATCTCGTCTACACTGCAGAGGGGGTTCTGCCGATTCAGCATAAAGGCTGGCTACTGGACTGGTAGGAAAAGCTCCAACAGCCAGACGTATACCCGGATTATGGACTGTGTCTAATCTTCTAAGCACAGATGGTCTTGCCGAAGAATAAACTATACATCCAAAATCTAACTTGGCTCGGATCAGTGAGCGATAAAGGCGCAGCAAAACTGTCTGATCCGCTCCCCAAGATTTGCCACTTAGTATCCGTAGAATATTCAGAGAAGGGTTACAGTGCGCTTTCAGCTGTGCTATATGTGGTGACCAACACAGTTTTCTATCGAATATCAACCCAAGGAATGTCGTGTCATCCGGGAATGGTAGTAAAACTGTGCCAAACCGCAGCGAAGGTGGTAATCGCCTCCTGCGGCGCCAGAAGTTCGCGCAGAGTGATTTCTCAGCAGAGAAGCGAAAACCATTTTTAGAACTCCAATCTGAGAGGTTGTCTAAACACCGCTGCAGTCGGCGTTCCAAAAAAGGTCTGCGCTGAGAAGTGCAATAGATTGCAAAGTCGTCCACGAATAAGCAGGACGATACTCCTGGGAGAATACATTTCGAGATATAATTAATAACTATAGCAAACAGCGTGACGCTTAGTACCGATCCCTGTGGCACTCCGTTCTCTTGGACAAAAATATTTGATAAAACCGAGCTGACCCTTACTCGGAAATCGCGGTCCCTCATAAACTCCTGAATGAATAACGGTAGGCGTCCACGTATGTTGCAGTTGTATAGGGAACGTATTATTCCTGCCTGCCAACACGTATCATAAGCCTTCTCGAGGTCAAAGAACACTCCACGGTTTGACAGTTCTTCATGAATCCATTCATTATCTGAGTCGAAATCGGGCAAGATGGTCAGCTGCTGAACGACGTCATCGAAAACCGCATTGGGTGTTGGTCAGCAGGTTATGAGTTTCCAGCCACCATATCAACCGTCCATTGATCATGCGTTCCATTGCCTTGCAAACGCATTTGGTGAGAGAAATGGGACGGTAGCTGAATGGAAGAAAACGGTCCTTTCGAGCTTTCAAAATAGGTACGATTGTGGCCTCTCGCCACTTTTCTGGAAAAGCGGCGTCAACCCAAACACGATTATAGACATCGAGTAGGAAGACCCTTACCTTCAGGAGAGAGATGTTGCAACATTTGGATGTGTATTCAATCAGGGCCTGGTGCAGAGCTTCGCAAAGATGATAGTGCATGGTCTAGCTCCCTCATGGTGAAGAGTCGATTCTAATCTTCAGATTCATAGAACGAAAGTTGAAACCTTGCAATTCCACCTGAGCCTTTAACGGGAAGAAAATCTGGCGAATAATTCTCTGAGCTAGACACCTGAACGAAAGCACTGCCAAAAGTGTTGGCCACGTCAAACTTATCAACAACATCTCCTACAACTATTTTAAGACCGGCGATTGGCGTATGAGTCATTTTCCCGTCCACGCGCTTTAACTTATGCCATACGATAGAGGAAGGTGTATGTCGATTGAATGACGCTACAAACTTGTTCCATGATGTCTTTTTGCTATGCTTAACAACCTGCCTAGATTTGGCACGCATCTCTTTATACTCAATCAGGTTATCCAGTGTTGGGCAACGTTGGAAAATCCCGAGAGCACGCCTGCGAGCACGAATGGCATTCCGGCATTCATCAGTCCACCAAGGTACCGGAAATCGACGACTGGTTTGGGTCGTCGATCGTGGAATAGACTGCTCGGCAGCATCAAGAATATTTTTCGTGAGGTGCTCCACTAAGACATTCACAGAGTCGTGCTTGTTGTAATAAAAGACAGCCAACCGGGAGTAAAGGTTCCAGTTGGCTTGATCTATGCGCCATCTAGGTAAACGTGTGGAACATGTATCTTGTGGCAAAAGACTTATAAGACATGGAAAGTGGTCACTAAAATGTAGATTAAAGATGACATTCCACTGTAAGGAAGATGCTAATGGTGGTGAACAAACTGCTAAATTCAAGTATGAAAAACTGTTGAAAGTATCAGAAAGAAATGTAGGTTCTCCGGAATTCAGGAAAATTAAGTTAGAGGCATTCAAGAAATCAGCAATTAACTTACCTCTCGCACAAGCAAGAGGTGAGCCCCAAAGTGGATGATGGGCATTTACATCACCTACCAAGAGAAAATGTTTTGAGAGTTGAGAAACTAGATCCCCTAAATCAATGAGCGAGAGGTCGTCACTCGGAGGAAGGTATTTATTACAAATGCTGAGTCTGGTATGTGACAGTTTAATCCTTACAGCTACCGACTGGATGTCGGACTGTAATGTTACACATTGCGCGAATATATCATCTCTGATGAGCACCATAGTGCCTCCGTGCGCAGGTACACCCTCTTCCGATGATAGATCACACCTTACAGGGGTGTACCGTTTGATTTTGAAGCTATCATGTGGACGGAGCTTAGTCTCCCGCAAACATACGACCAATGGATCGTTCTGGTTAAGCAGCAGTTCAAGCTCAGGTCGATGTCTTCCTATTCCATGTAAGCTCCATTGTAGAATAGCTGTGTTCTTTATAATGGGATAAGTTTACATTGTGGTTGTTTCTATTTAGAAGGCTGCGGAAGTCGGTTGAGTTTATTCTTTTTAGGAGTCGGGAAGACACCTTCTACGGGAGGATGGTCCTGCCTCTTTGTCACTGTCCTTCTGGCAGTGAGGGCAGTATCACCTTCCTCCATCTCCTCCACTTGGGAGGACCCCTTTCCAATTGAAAATTTCAGTTCGAGTACCTCGAACCGATTGGAAATAGAAACCGGCGAAGATGATAGTCGCCGACCTGAGTTCTTCCCAGACGAATCCTTAGAATAGGACCTCCGTGGACTGTTTTTTGCCTTTGTTGCTTTGGGAATAGGCTTTACACTTTGTTTGAGGAAGTCAGTTCTCTCATAGTTGTTGTTAAACTTTCTTTCTGTTTCTTCAAATATTATTAGCTTGCCAGACCCTTTGGTCGAGTTCGATTGCTTTGGCGGCGATTTTATTTTGGCGCTTTTTACAGTTTCAGATGTTACTACTGACTTAGATGTTGAAGTCGAAGACCTAGGAAGTGATCTGCCTGTGAGAATCTTTACTGCAATCGTGACCCCGTTTATATCGCAGGTTTGAGTTGCGATTTCCCGACTTTATACCAGTTTAGGTACAACTGAGCTGTAGGTACCATACTTCGGGACAGAGGGTTGGCGGATTCGCAAGAGTTTCAGGGCTTCCAAGAAGGACACCTTCTCTTTAACCCGTATCTCCTGGACCGGCTTTTCCTCTGCAAAACGGGTACAGCTACGAGAACTTGATGGATGTTCACCGTTACAGTTTCCACACGTCGGAGCTCAAGTGCATTCTCCGTCATGCGAGATTGTGCCACAGTTCACACAGGTAGACTCGCCGTTGCAGAATTCGCTGATGTGGCCAAAGCGCTGACATTTACAACATCTGATCGGGTTTGGTATACACGGTCTTACCTCATAACCTGCCATTATCCTTTTTGGGAGATCTACCCGATCAATGGTAATAAACAGAGTACGGGTAGGCACGAATTCTCCATTTACTTTTCTTTGAACCCGATACACAGATTTTACGCATTGGGGAGCAAGATTTTCTTGAATTTCCTTACAGGTCATAGCGTCCACTGCACGCGTATTAATCACACCGCGTGAGGAATTCAAGTTTTTGGTTACATCGACCTTTACCGGATAGCTACCTAAAATTTTGGCCCTTTGAATAATAAAAGGGCTTACGCTAGATAACTTTCTTCCTTCCTCTGTTCTATTGACAATCAAGTAGCGAGGACCACAATACTCGACTATTTCTTTTCCAAACTCAGTGCCATATTTAATGGCTTTTTTTTATTTTGCCATGAAAGTAAAATTTTATTTTCATCCCCCGGTGCTCCCCACCCACCACGGAGTCGAACAAGGGGTCACCCCACTGAGATGACAGGACTACTCAGCAGATATAGCAGGCTCGCCGTCCCACTCACCCTGGAATTCGGTATAATACCTAGTCCTGGCCGATTGACTAGGGGTGGGCTAGTCCCTAACCTCCCGTTTAGGTGAAGCAGAAACCAAAGTAGTGTATTAAGTTGCATACCCTCCCTAGTCACTGAAAAGGCAGAAGGCCCAGGCTCAGATACGCAACCCTTAACCAACCAGGATATTCCTTTCCAGCGACACGAGTCTCCACGCACGGCCTACACGTGGGTGGGCATTTTGACCTAGTGACTCTCTCACCACCCAGAGGTTGCCCACTGAGGGAGTCAAGGTTGGCTCGGGACCCCCGGGTACGCCAAACCCGTACCTACCGTAGTAGGCTCTTGGGGGAGCCGTCATCTCGGGATTTACGTGGTATGTCGTACGTGAACAAGTTGGGTGCACATTTTCCTCCTTAGGAAACGAGCTAGGCATTTAGATATCGTGCTTCCAAAAGAGCTATCGGAAACGAACATCTGCAGGCCATGAATTACCTGAGAGGTTAGCCCAGCGTTCGTCCAGTTCGGTATTGAAAAATGGAGTTTAATTTTGAATGGGAAGACATGCATCAAAGACGACAACCATAATTTGCTAACTGGATATCACGCGTATATTGGAGTTCTGCCGATTTGGCATCAAAGCTAGCTACTGCACTGGTTGGAAAATTTCCAGCAGTTGCAGAATGCACCGATTATGGACAGTGTCTAAACCTCTCAGCATAGATGGTCGTGTTCAAGAATAAGTGATGCCTTCTTAATCTAAGTTGGCTCGACCAATGCGCGATATAGTCGCAACAAGGCTGTTAGATCTGGGTCCCAATATTTGCCACTTAATAACCGTAAAGTATTCAGGGAATAGGCTCACCGTGCTTTCAGCCGTGCTATATCTGGTGAAAACTCAGTTTTCTATGGATTAACAACCTATAGAATCTCCTCTCCTCAGCTATGGTTGTAAATCTAGACCAAGTTGCCACGAAGGTGGTAATCGCGTGCTGCGGCGACAGAAGTTGGCGCAGAGTGACTTCTCAGTTGAGAGGAGAGATCCGGTTTTAAAGCTTCTGTGTGAGCGATTTTCTAAATATTGTTGCAGATGGCGTTTCAGAAATGATTTACGCTAAGATTTACAATAGTAGAAAAAGTCGTATACGAAAAAAGCAGGACGATACCCCTGGAGGAACCATTTTGAAACAGAATTAATTGCTACAGCATACAGCTTAACGCTTAGTGCCGATCCGTGTAGCACTTCGTTCTCTTGAACAAAAATATATATTTGAATAGTGGTGCGGGACCCTTGCTCAGAAAATGCGGACATTCACAATCTCCTAAATGAATTACGGTAGGCGTCAACTGAGATTGCAGTCGTACAGGGAACGTGATAATATTCCTTTTCGCCAGCACGTATCATAAGCTTTTTCGGGGTAGAAAAATATCGCAACTGCTTGATGTTCAGATCTGTGTCCAATTCAACACAAGCTGGTCAGCAGTTGCAAGACGACGTCAAAAACGGCAGTTGGTGTTGGTCAGTAAGTCGTTAGGAGGCTGCCAATATATGAACCGCTTGTTGATCATGCTTTCCATTACCTTGCAAACTCAACAGGTGAGGGCAGTGTACGATAGCTGGATGGAAGAAGACGGCCATTCCAACTTTCAAAGTATGTATTGTTATTGTCCTATAGCAATAAAGCGTTACCTTCAGAAGGGAGATTCTGTAATATTTGGACAGGAATTCGCAGGTTTTCGAGAAGATGAAAGTTGATGGTGAAGCTCCGTCATGGTGTATTGGCGATTGTAATCTTTAAGATTTTCAGAACGAAAGGAAAAGCTTTTGATTCAACTGGAGCGTGGGGAATTGTTCCAAGTCCTGGAAGAATTAAAATATGAATTTCAGGTTTTCCAAAAGAATCGAAGTAAGTGTTGGTTCTTTGATTCTTTTGGACACGTCCTGCTGGGTCAAAGGCAGATGTATTAAGAATTCGATTAGATAAAAGTATAGTAATAGCTCCTGCTAAAACTGGAAGGGAAAATAAGTAATAAGAGTGCGGTTATTCCAACTGATCAAACAAATAAAGGTATTTGAGATTGAGTTATAAAAATAGTAGGAAAAATAATTATCTGAGCTACACACTTGAGCGAAAGCATTACCGTAAGTGTTAAGCCACGCCAAACGCATCAACAACAGCTGCTGCAGCTGTGTTAAGGCCGGCATATGACACATGAGTTGATTTCTTTGCGCCTTAACTTTTCTCATACAACAGAGTAAGGTGTGCTTCGACTAAATGAAACTACAAACTCACTCGGTAATGCCATTTTTTAACCTTAATAATTTGCTATAATGTATATGGGTATTAGTGTAAGGCTTCCCTCGAAAAAAACTAAAAGTATGGCTGCCGGCATGATTGGCATTCCGGCACATATTTGTCCACTAAAGAACGGCAATAGAAGGGATAGTCCAGTTCACCGTAGAATAGTCTAGATTGACTATTTCCAGAAAAACGGGGCAGATACAGGAACTTGAGAGATGTTAACAATTACAATTACCCACGGTGGAGCTGGCGTAAAGGCTCCATCGTATGATATATAGCATTGTTGACTCAGTTATAACCGCCGTTTCAGAATCAATTGCTGTGAAATAGTAGTTTTGTAATGGATGCTTTGTGACTGCTGTGGATATTAGCGTCCCGTTCTATTTTGCACATGAGAGGCCGCTTAACTTTGCAGAGAAGCCTCTTTATTAGGCTTGAGATTCCTTGACGGGTCGTAAATGAACAGTCTTTACTTCCCTTCTAAAGTAAGCCATGCTAAGGAGTTTTACGCCCGTAAAATTCTATCCCCGTTCGTCAGCTTTGAAACCGCTTCCGTGTGTATAAGACGCTAGCATGATAACCATTCCACCATGGAGAGCGACATTACTGTGGCCAATAAATTATAATTATAACATGAGAACGCGTTGGTATATAGGGCCTAAACTGAACGGATTTATAGCTCGTTTTATTCCTTTGTGGGCGAATAACCAATCAAGGATACAAAACAGACAACCGGTAGGCACGAATTCACCACTTACATTTCGTTGAACTCGTTGCACACAATTTACGCATTATCAATAAACATGCTCTTTGATTTCCTCAATGGTCAAGCTGTCTAAAGCGGGGGTGTCTACCACACCGAATGAGGAGTTCAACAACTTCTGCACTCGATAGCTGGCTTGTCCTTAAGTACTTTCTCAATTTGGGATACTCAAAGTGCTTTAATCAGGAGCGCGCCGTTATTATTTTACAGGATCAGTCATTATATTCAAGATCCACTGAAGCACAAACGTTCTCATCGCGTTTGAGAGCTTGCTTCTTTCCTTCGTTCTATCAAGTTACGAGCACCAGAATACTTCACTACTTCTATTTCTGACTCAATACCATTTAGTGGATTTTTCGTCTTCCAATGCACCGCACCCTACAGCAACCCAGCAAGTAGCCACTCCTCTGGGATGAAGTGCTGCACAGGGAATATATCGGACTGGCCGTCACACCCACTCTGTAAATAAATAAATAAATAAATAAAAAAAAAATCCCATAAATGGCGTGTTATTTATGGACGCCCTTTAACTGCTGTGGTTCTATACTGGGCGTGAAAGATCGCTTAATTTTGCCCAGAGGCCTCTCTATCAGGCTTGAGGTTCTTTTACGTGCCATAAATGTACGACACGGGACCAGCGGCTTTACTTCCCTTCCGAAGAAAGCCATGCTAAGGATTTTTACACCCGAAAAAATCCATCGTCCTCCGCCGGGTTTGAACCCGCGACCTTGGGTATATTAAGTCAGCAAGGTAACCATTACACCACGGAGGGTGATCCCACTCTGGAGTTTGGTACAATACCTAGTCCTGGACGGTGGACTAGGGATGGGTTCATACTTACGCTCCCGTTCAGATAAACCATAATCCTAATCGGTGAGTTAGGTTGAGCACCCTCCCTGTCACAGAAAGGACAGAATATCCAGGCTGATATGCGCATGTCTCAACCAACCAGGATATTGCTTTCCAATGACACGGATATTCACGCACGAACTATATTCTTGGTGGGCGGTTCTGCTGACTGCCTCCCCACTAAGTGGAACCCGCTCTCGAGGTACAGCAGCCACATATATAGCACAGTATATCTCGAACATGTGCCTCACGTGCCACTTTCCACGCGAGTGGAGGGAGGCCCGGGTGATATGCATCTTGAAGCCGGGGAAAGACCCGTTACACCCATCCAATTACCGATCCATCAGTCTCCTATCAGTTCTCTCGAAGGTTCTCGAGAGGCTAATACTAGCCCGCTTGTCCCCTCTCTTGGGCGACATTCATGCCATCCCAGATCACCAATTTGGTTTTCGTCCTGGGCATTCTACACCCCAGCAACTACTGAGAGTGGTGGAGGCCGCTGCCCTTGGCTTCCAGGACAGAGCCTACACTGCGGCGGTGTCGCTGGACGTGGAGAAAGACTTCTCTACGACCTGGCACGCGGGTCTGCTCCTCAAACACATCCGACTGGAGCTCCCGACACGCATCATACACCTACTACACTCATATCTTAAACACAGCTTTTTCGTAGTTTCAGTTGCGGGACACAAATCAACACCTAGGCCAGTAAGAGGCGGAGTCCCCGAAGGCTCTGTACTTTCCCCTACGCTCTTTAGCGTCTACATGGCCGACCTACCAACAGTGCAGCAAGTCAACATAGCTCAGTATGCTGATGACGTGCTGTTATACTGTACAAACAAACACCCACGCAGAGCCTTCAACCCTATCCAGAGACACCTCTGCCTCATCCAAGAGTGGTGTGAGCGTTGGCGATTGTCCATAAATCCGGAGAAAAGCCAAGCTATTCTCTTCACCAAGCGCCGCTTTCCCGCAAACTTCCCCACATTCACGTACCTCAGACGAAGGATACAATGGACCAACACCATCACCTACTTGGGGGTGAAGCTTGACAGGGGCGTCACTTTTAGGGAGCACGTCTGGGGGCTGTGGTGCCGGGGCAATGGGGCTGCGGCCTCACTGTACCCGATGCTGAGGTCCTCGATGACGGTTCCCCTTAAGTTGCGCCTTTTGAGGGCTCTCATTATCCCCTTATTAATCTACGCCTGTGAGATCTGGGGCATGGCGGCAGACTCCAGTCTGCTGTTGCTTCAGCGGGTACAGAATAGGTGTCTCCGGGCTATCTATTCTGTGCCTCGAGGCTTTCCAACGAGACTCCTGCACGAAGCCTCTGGTCTACCATACCTGGAGGACGAGATTAGGCGTCGGGCAACAAAATTCAACGAAGGGTTACCATTCCATCGGAGCGCCCTCGTTAGGTCTCTTGGGGATTACGATCCCACAAACCGCCGCTTCAGGCGATACCGGCTTCCCCGCATGGCTTGCGGGCATCCCCGGTAACGAAGGAGCACCACCAACAGCTGCTACGGCTAAGCTCCTTATTATCCTTCAAGAGTTGCTTGGATTCAAAATTTAATCTCAAGAAACATTTTGATAAAAACACACCAGCGGTGCACAAGGGCCGTTGCACCATCAAGGCAACCGTCGAGGAGCAATATTCGCCTCCTCCTGTCACTCCACAACCCCAATACACACCCGCCATCCTACAAAACCCACAATCCCGTCAGAACGTGGTTAAGTTCTCTCTGAGAACAGGGACACGTCTAACACACCTCGGGCTGCCCTCAGCCTGCCAATCACACTTGACTGGGACTGTGATATTCAATTTGCTTCAACCAAGAGCTTACATTTGCGAGATCTAATGTAAGTCTTTACTGTAGCAGCAATCCATATGGGTAAATTTCCCACCTTCTGTGTTCTGCTAATTTTTAAATAGTGAGCAGTGCTTGAAAGGTATACGTCTTTTGCATTGGCATTTACATTATAATTTTTGTTTTTTATACATTTATTGGAAATTCGTCCTCCAGGTCTCCACAAGCACCTCGTCGCTGTTGATGAATCACTCAGCTGGAAGAGAGGGCTAAACAGCGATTATAGCATGTTCGCTGTCCCACTCAACATGGAGTTTATTATATGTCTAGTGTTCGACGATTGTTTAGGGGTAATTGGATCATTAAATTCTGCTTAGCTGAGGCAAAAATCAAAGCGGTGTATTACGTTTTGAAGCTTTGTAGCCACTCCGCTCTAGTGAGGCGGCGCTGTATTTTGTTGGAAAGTAAAGTTGTCCTGCTTCTCATTCAATTGGGGGATCATCCAGTTCTGCAACATATCAAGATACCTAGGCACGTGTTTATTTGCCTTGCAAAGAAAAAGAGGCCGAACACCTTCCTGTGAAATACCGTACAAAACACATACATTTTAGGAGAGTCTGCACATATTCCACAACGGCCCTTGGGGGTTCTTTTCCCCATATTCGGACATTTTGTTTATTCAATATTCCACTCAAGTGGAAAGTTGACTCCACTGTAAAGGATGCGCTCTCAAAAACCATTCTCTTCTTCATAATGTCGCAACATGTTGATGAAAAAGTTTGCCCTGTGACCTTATCTTCTTCACTTACAAACTGTAACATCTGCAATTTGTAAGGCCTCATGTGCAGTCGTTTCCGCAAGGTGTTTCATAAACGTTTGCTGGGGAATTTCTAACAGCATTCTTGCCCTTACTAACGATTTTAGTGGGCTTCTTATGTAGGCAGCTATAAAACGTTCGATGTTTTCCTCTGAAAGACGTGATCTTTGTCTCGCACAAACATCCCCTTGTTTCAAATATTCTATACCGGTCGTAGTTTGACTATCTATTTGGGAAGGCGTTCTAAAATGTCGTAGGACAACAGTTGCTGACAGTATTTTAGGACATTCCAAAACGCGATATGTCTTTTCCAGAGGTTTTGCCAATATTTAACCTCAGCAACAACAAACAAAGCAAATCGAGGATTACCAACAAACAACACCAATCGAAACTGTAAGAGTTTCATCTCGAAACAAATATGTTGCTATCACTAGTAGCTGTTCCTACAGGAAGCAAAGTTGTCTATTCCTTCGTAGTAACACACAATATTATAAATAATAAACGTTTGCTGTGGAATAATATTGTCAGAAGTGTCCACATCCTATAGCAACTGAGAGAACTTTTGAATAAAGCTGCAGGGGTGTAAGATGATGTAATACTGACATTGTAAACCATTTGGGCCTCATTATCAAAGTGAAGCCTGATATGTTAGTTATATAAATTTGTTTATATTATTATACTTAATGCAATCTGTTCTATTAATTTAATCCCTTGCTTTTGGACAAACCTTTTGTTCAAATTGATTCATTCTCCTCGTAGGTTTGAATATAAATGATACGTCAATTACTTTCAATGGTAATATTTTTATATCACGTGGTTGTATTTGCAGAACTTCAATAACCTTGGTGTTAAAGATTTCTGACGATGGAGAAAATGATATTCGTGGAGATTCATCGGTATATTTCAAATTTGGTAACTCTTCTGGCCATAAAAACTTCACATTTGCTTCACATTTGCTTCTGTTGCATAGAGTTATAGTTTTACAGGATACCTGATTAATGTTTAAAGCTCCTAGGTTAACACTTCGATATTCTGGCTTGATAGGTTCAATCTGAAAAAAAAACGATAAAATCTTAAGGTTAGTTAAATTTATATTACAAAATATAAATAAACAAAAAATAACTAAAACCTTCCACGCAAAGATAAAAGAAGTAAAGTAAAATAAATCAAAACCTTTACAAGTTCCAGTGTTGTTTTAAAATTATTTAAGCAGCGGAGTTACTAAATGAATTGTTGATGACGATGATGATGATGACGATGATTAGTATTTAAGTGCACTGAACTACAAGATCATCAGCGCTCTCATAAAACAAATGATAGCAAAAGCCAAAGATAAAGATCAATAAAAATATTATAAACATAAATCAGAATGGAGTTTAAATTTAAAATTCAATGTATAAAAATCTGATGTCTCCAATTCACATGCCTTTCTCTACATCTCTGCAACAAATTATTGTTAAAAAGCTTATTGTTATATTTACTTTTTGCTAATCGAAAAAAATTGCCAGAAATATTCTTATTACTTGCTTCCTTGTAAGTAGAAGCGAAATAAAGGATAAGCATAGGTTAAGTGATAGTCAAAAGCTGGTTCCTATGTGACTGAAATTCCTTTATCGCTATGGACAGAAGTTGACTAAGTCCGGTGAGAGAAAGGTATAAGTTTTTAAAGCTAAACCCACAAACAAGAAATATCTCAAAAACGATCAACTCCACGAAAAAAATGCATATAACATTCCTTGTGTGTTTTAAAGTGCTTTACATTTTTTTTTCTTGCGGGAAGTGTTTCTCCAACTCTTACGGTTTAGAAGTAATGCAAAATTCGTCCAGAATAAAGTAGTCTTCAGAGGCTATTCCCAGTAAATTTAAAATATACATTTTATTTGTCAGGTAAATATCTTTAAAATATGATATTTTAATCAAAATGTTTAGAGCCATTTTTTAGAAAATCAAAATTTTTGTAAAAGCTTCCATGATGATGATGATGATGATGATGGTTAGTGTTTATGGGCCCTCAACTACAAGGTCAAAAGCGCCCTTATTAAACAAATGGCAAAAGCCAGAGATAAAGCTCAATAAGAAATATTATTGATAATAACGAAAGATTAGTCTAAAAATTAATGTAAAAAGTAATCATAGAAAAAGCCATAGATTGGTGATTTGAGAGAGAAAAAATTCAAAACTAATTCGAAAACAAGGATGAAAACAACTAAAACCGAAATTTGATGGGTATCTTCGATAAAAATTCAAAAATCTTAGCAACCGCTCGTCTATCGTCCGCCAGGACTTCTGCAAGACTGACCGGCAGTTGCAGTGATTCGCGAATATGTGCTAGATTAACACAATCTAGCAATACATGACGGACAGACAAATCTTCTCCACAAAGCGGACATAAAGGAGGAGATTCACTCTTAAAAAGAAAACTATGTATAAAATTGCAGTGGCAAATACGCAAAGGAGCCTAAATTACTTCCTCCCGTCGAGAATGACGAGAGGAAGTTACCCAGTTTGTTGGAAGGTCTTTCACTACTCTAAGTTTGTTTCCGCGGTGAGCTGACTACTCTTCTGGCCAGCACAAAAGTATCGCTCTGCGCTCAACAAGCTTAAAGTCTTCCGATGTTACACAAGAAATGTTTATACTGGACTCTGTGGCTGCCGTCTTTGCTATGAAATCCGCAGTTCTTTCCCCAGCAAGCCTAGTGACTAGCAATTCATGGACACTCCACATTAACGCCGGAAGCATATAACACATGGAGGGCATTCTGGATACACTGCACGAAGGATGCTACTTGTATAGATCACTAAGGTTCTGAAGTGCACTAAGGGAATCGTACATATCAAGGCAAATTTAGACGGTCAAATGCAGAATAGCTCGATATATTACACACAGCGCCGCACTATAAATGGATGTGCCACTGTGAATACCAAGTATCATAAACAAAGCCACACCCAATAACATTTCCAACAACACTTACTTCCGTCTGTGTACATACATGTTCCCCATAACAATCAAATTCGGGCAAACAACAGGCGTAACACAGGACTACTTCATTGCTAACTCAGTGCATATTTAATGGATTTTTCCCATAAAAATAATACGTAATTTACGTCTCCCAGTTTTCCCACACACCAAGCAGTTCAATGGAAAGTCAACCCACTGTGATGGTTATGATTGGTGTTTAAGGGCGTTCCACTGCTAAGGTTATTAACGCATTGAGAAAATAAAATATCGGCTGCAACTATAAATAAAAGCGAGATGAAAATAAAAGCAATAAATTCCTGGAAGAAGCGAGCAATAAATAAAACACCATTAAAATAAATTGTAAAATAAAGTAGCGGCCAAGTTAAAGATAAAACTAAGGGAAAGGGAACTATTCAAAGGTGAAAACAGAGTTGAAGCTTAAAACAAAAATCGAGGGAAAGGTTTCAGAGAGTAATTAAAACTGCAGCCACAGGGCATTGTCGCAGCTGAGAAAAGCTATAAGCCTTTGAAAACCTTTTCCATTGCTCCAGTATCATCGACCAAAACACCTGAAAGCCTGGTCGGCACTCGTTGACTGGCACGTAGTGGTGGTAGATGAGCACACTCTACAAACACATGTCGAACTGAAAACACTTCCCCACAGAGCGGACAGACAAATGTTGATGATGATGGTTAGTGTTTAAGGGCACTCAACTACAAGGCCATCAGCGCGCTTATCCAAAAAATAATGATAAAAGCCGGAGACAAACCTCAATAAGAAACATTATAAATAAGAACCAAAGCTAAATCTAAAAATCAATGTACAAAAGTAATCATGAAACAAAACACATATTGGTGATTTAAGAAAGAATATATATATAGTCATGAGAACCGCATTAACCGGCCGGGAGGGCTGAGGCGCCGACCACGTCTCATCCTCCAATTCTGCACCCCATCCATGACGTCTGTAATAGACCAAGATGGGCAACGCAGCGGCCGGGCGGTAGGCCAAGGTTCCTCGTGTGCTGTCGTGCCAAAACTAATACAAAAACAAAGGTAAAAACAGCTAAATCCGTAATTTGAAGGTTATCTTTGATAAAAATGTAAAAATCTTAGCTACCGCTCGACTATGTCCGCCAGGGCTTCTGCAAGACTGACTGCCAGTTGCAGTGATTCCCGAGTAAGTGCTGATTAAGACACTCTAGCAACACATGACGAACAGACAAATCTTCACCACATAGCGGACATACAGGAGCACATTCACTCTTAAGAAGGAAACTATGTGTAAAATTGCAGTGACCAATATGCAAACGAACTAAAATCACCTCCTCAAGTCGAGATTGACGAGAAGAAGTTACCTAGTTTGTTGGAAGGTCCTTCACTACTCTAAGCTTGTTTCCGCGGAGAGCTGACTACTCTTCGTGGCATCCCGAAAGTATCGCCCTGCGCGCAACAAGCTTAAAGTCTTCCGATGTTGCACAAGACATATTTGTACTGGGTTCGGTAGTTGCCGTCCTTGCTGCAAAATCTGCCAGTTCATTCCCGGCAAACCAATGTGACTAGGAATCCATGCACAATCCACATTAATTCTGGAAGTATACAAAGCGTGGAGGGCTTCCTGGATACGCTGCACGATATAATGGTAGTTGTACAGCTCACTAAGGCTCTGAAGTGCACTTAGCGAATCGCTCAATATAAGGCAGTCCCTCAGATATACTGCGTACAGCTCCGCACTATAAATGGAGGTACCACTATGAAAACTGTGGCGTATGGTGGGTGGTGGTGGTACCTGGTGGGGCTGGGCTGCGCAGCGACGACTGGTCCTCTCTCCGGCGTTGCAGTTGCTAAAGCCGATTCTCGATGCTCCTCGGCTATTGGTGGGCTCAGCGACGAGCAATTGAGACCTGTTTATATTTAACTTTGGTATTTAGCTACGGTGGTCTCCAGGGAGTGGTACGGGAATTAACTTAAATAACGTCGGCACTTTTCGTTCAATGAAGGTTTATTTCTCTTTTACAAGCGTTCCCGAGAATGTTCCTGGCTCGGTTGAGTTTCGATAATTTCCTTCGAACAAGAGCGTAACGCGCATAAAGGTAACTAAACTTTACGCGGCGACGAGTGCAACGGTTACGTGCAGAATAATTGTAGACCTTTAAATTTCCGCCGTGGCTTCCTTACGCGTGACATTTATTTCAACTGTATGAATCACTGTAATAACTTTACTATCTTTACGAGGATTCTTGTTTCGGGCATCACAGAGTCCAAGTGTAGTTACATTCCAACTGCCTATCTCTTTAATAACTCGACTAATTCGTGCATACTCTGGCTCTGTGCGTCGCAGGTTTCCCCTTAGTGTTACACATCAACTGCCTAAACACTATAATAACTCGACTAATTCGGGCATACTGAGGCTTTGTCCGTCGCAGGTTTCCCCTTGGAGTTACATCTCAACTGCGTCAAAATTGCGGCGAATACTCTATATTTATAAAAAATTCTATCCACAGGCGAAACGCTCAACTCTTAGTCTCATTGTCCCATTTTTGGCGCCGAAAGTGGTTTGGGGTGCGCTTCTGCCGTGACGTGATTAATTGTAATTGGTCAATGGGTCTTTCACGTGATTCTTGGCCTAAATTTCCTCGTGGATCCCCGGTTTATGTCGCCTTCACATTCTCTTGCGGAGACGTGACCACACAATAGCGTCTTTCCCCTTTTGCAATAGACAAAGAAATAGCGTAAACTACTGAAATCGTCGCTTGAAAACCCTTGGGTTGAAGTTAGAAACGCTTTCAAAGAACAATGTCCCTGAACATCCAATATACAATAAATACATCATATCTTACTTACTAATTAACCTAAATAATTTAATAAATTACAAATATTGGTTATGCGCTTATTCACCTGGGCGATAACCCGTCTCAAAACCAAATGTATATCATAAACAAAGGCACACCCAACACCAAGGGTGCACTTACTTCCGTCAATATATATATATACACACACACATACACACACAACTACACACACACACACACACACACACACACACACAAGTTCGGTTATTGTAGTTTGACAAAAACTCTAAAAAACATCTACGGATACTAGAAAAAGGCATTGTAAACTTTCGATATGCTATCATCCCGAGGTTTACTTTAAATGTTGTGCGTAATCAAGGCAGGTGCACCCTTTCTCTCTTGGGAAACATTCTAGCCATTACGGTATCGTGTTTATGAAGAAGCTCTCGGAAGCGTACACCTGGGGGCCGTGGACTAATTGAGATATTTGAATAACGTTCGTCCAGCTCGGTGTTAAAAAAAGGTACTAGTTGGATGCGAAATTATGTACTTTAGCACACAGCCATAATTTGTTAACAGGATATCACGCCCAAAATTCAGAGGAAGTTCTGCCGATTCAGCATAAACGGCTGGCTGCTGGACTGGTTGGAAAAGCTGCAACTGCCACACGAATACCCTGATTATGGACAGCATCTAATCTTCTAAACACAGATGGTCTTGCCGAAGAATAAACTAAGCATCCGTAAAATAACTTGGCTCGGATAGGTGAGCAATAAAATCGCAGCAAGGCTGTCCGATCCGCTCCCCAAGATTTTCCAATTAGAATCCGCAAAAAATATTCAGAAAACGGTTACACCGCGCTTTTAGCTGTGCCATATGTGATGACCAACAAAGTTTTCTATCAGCTATTAACCCAAGGAATCCGTCTCATCCGCGAAAGGATGTACTAAACTGCAGCGAAGGTGGTAATCGCCTCCTGCGGCACCAGAATTTAACACAGAGTGACTTCTCAGCAGAGAAGCGAAAACACTTTTTTGAGCTCCAATCTGCAAGGCTATCTAAACACCGCTGCCGACGGCGTTCAAAAAAAGGTGTGCGCACGTATCACGGCGTTGAGTGGTACAATAGATGGCAAAGTCGCCTACGAATAAGAAGGATGATACTCCTGGGAGTATACATTTCTAGATAAAATAAATTGCTGTAGCAAACAGCGTGACGCTTAGTACCGATCCCTGTGGCACTCCGTTCGCTTGAACAAAAATATTTGATAAAATCCAGCTGACTTTTACTCTGACAACGCGATCCTTCATTAACTCCTGAATGAGTAACGGTAGGCGTCCACGTATGTTCGAGTTGTATAGGGAACGTATTATTCCTGCCATCCAACATATATCATAAGGCTTTTCGAGGTCAAAGAACACCCTAACGGTTTGACAGTTCTTCTTGAATCCATTCATTGTATGCGACGAAAGCGAGACAAGGTGGTCAGAAGTTGAACGCCGTCGTCGAAAACCGGACTGGGTGTTGGTTAGTAGTTTGTGAGTTTCCGGCCATCATATCAATCGTCCATTGATCGTGCGTTCCATCATCTTGCAAACGCAACTGGTGAGGGAAATTGGACGGTAGCTGGATGGAAGAAAACCGTTCTTTCCAGCTTTCAAAATAGGAACAATGATAGCTTGTCGCCACTTTTCTGGAAAAGTGGCATCAAACCAAACACGATTATAGAACTCGAGCAGGAGGGCCTTAGTTCGGTATAATACCTAGTCCTGGCCGATTAACTAGGGGTGGGCTAGTCCCTAGCCTCCCGTTTAGGTGAAGCAGAAACCAAAGTGGTGTATTAAGTTGCGTACCCTCCCTAGTCACTGAAAAAATAGAAGGCCCAGTCTCAGATAACCAACCCTCAACCTAGGGGAGAAGCTTAGTGGACCACGGCCTACAAGCCCGGTTTTGTTTTCTATAAGTGATTCTAACACCGGCCGTGTAAGCCTTCGAATTTTAATAAACAGGATATTCCTTTCGACCGACACGGGTCTCCACGCACGGCCTACACGTGAGAGGGCATTATGACCTAGTGACTCTCTCAGCACTCAGAGGTTGCCCACTGAGGGAGTCAAGGTTGGCTCGGGATCCCTGGTGCCCGAAACCCGTACTTACCATAGTAGGTCCCTGGGAAGCACTCAATTTAGAGTTCGGTATATAACCAGTCCTGGCCAAATAGCCGGAGGTAGGGTTGGTCCAAGTTCACCTGTTTAGGTGAAGCAGAACCCAAAGTGGTGTATTAAGTGTCGCACCGTCCCTAGTCACTGAAAGGTCAGAAGGCTCTAGATTAGATACGCAATCCTTAACCAATCGGGACATCTCTTTCCAACGACACGGGCTTCACCTATTGCCTACAAGTTGGTGTGCGTTTCTGCAGACTCCCTCACCACTCTGAGGAACCCACATCAAAGGAGTTAGTGTTTGGTCGCAACCCTGGGTTTGACAAACCTATACCTATAATATTAGGCAGGTATGACAGTATGGAATACAGTAAGCTTTCTTTTAAATGCCAGTCTGCTACTCGTGCGTAGTTCGTAATCTTGCATCTAGGGGGAGCAGAAACGAAATCGTATTATTAAGAAGATAATTATTATAATATAATTTATTAAATTATTGAGCTGAGCACCCTCCCTGCCCATTTAAATGTACAGAAAGCCTAGCCCTCATACGGGACATCCCGTTACGCTGACACGGGTGACCATATGCGGACTAAATGGGTATGGTATTGTGAATTGAACTTCCTCACCACAAGGAGCAGTTTACACCAAAAATCTGAGAGTGGGTGAGGAATCCGGAAGCGCGAAATCTGTAGCAATCACAGCAGAGCTTTTGTGGAGCATCCTACATAGAGGAAACGTATGAGATTTGTAAACTGAACAAGAAGTAAATACAATTCTTTGTATAATACATTAAAAATATTCCTAAATACGGCTTAATTAATCAAAATGTTTACGTCATAAATATTTGCAGAAAATATTAAGAATGTAAAACATCTTAGAAAATAAAATATCTGTCATTTTTCAGAATCAATTGTATTAGTGATAGTAGAATTAGTATTTAAAATACTATGTGTTTTTTGGGACTTAGAGTTCAACAAAGCTTAAACATTAAATTCTAACAATTTACTAATCCAAACTAGCAACCTTTTCCCTTGACATCTTAAAACAAATATTGTTTATAATATATTCAACCAAAAATGGGATATTTAGGACATTTTCCTTTATATTTTGGATGAAACTAATCTGTCTCACAAAATACACAAACTTCTTACCTGAACCATTACACCTTCCCCAAAGACCTCAACTCTTTTTTCAAATAATCCATTGATAATAAAAGAAACGACTTCTTCATATTTTTTTACTTCACGAGGTTGGAAGCACAATCTAATGCATACCTTTTCCTTAGGTTGTATTAGATAGCTTTTAAATTCCACCGTCAAGTGAGGTTTGTTTCCAAATTGACATTCCAACCTGTAACCAATTCAGCTCTTAATTAATGGTTTGAGGTCTATAATCTTAAGTTATCTATATAATCTTCAGATATGAAAAATAACAAACTAGTCGTAGTGGTAGCGGTAGTGAAGCGGTATGGTAGCGTTTGAGGTAGCGGTTGTGGTGGCGGTGGCGGCGGCGGCGGTGGTGCTCGTAGAGCTAGTGGTAGTAGTGCTAGTGGTGGTGGTTTAGTAATGGTAGTGGTGGTCGTGATGGTGGTAGTGCTAGTGGTGGTGTTTAATAGTGT